>OZ020195.1:55164604-55331252 GCA_963971165.1 Philopedon plagiatum
TTAGTAATGGGAGACCTACTTCAGAAGTACTATTATACAAGTATACGGGCAAGAACCGAAAATAAGGACCTAATTAACAATGATGTTACATTGACTTACCAGGCGTTATTTTATGAAGAGCTTGATAATAATTAAATTACAGATCGATTTAACGGTATTAATAAGTTATTATTTTTGAACCTAATTTAACCAGACGCTTTTTGCCGATTTTGACGTATCATTTTTAAATCAATTATTTAGCAATTTAGTTCAAAGTTATAAAAATCTTTTCCAAAAAGACCGATGCAAAACCGAGCTTAGAATTTTTTTTGCTGATAAACAGTTCCGTTCCTTATCTTTGCCCTTTGCCAGAGATTATAGAGACAAAATGTACAAAAATGGTCTAAACGAGGTTTTATCAGAAATGTACAAATTGTTGTTTAATAGCCAACACTACCTGGAGCATCGGTTTCAGTTGAAAGAAATTTTTTAGCTTTAAAACTCATAAAACTTATTCGAGAAATTCGATTGCACAAGAAAGGTTAAATCGTTTGGCTGTAGTGTCTATAGAAAAGGTTTAATAATTAAAATGTATTCTTCTAACTCATTTTATAACTTAGTAATAGGATCGTTTGCGATTAAGTGCAACAGAAAGATAGACTTAATCTATAAAACATAATTTTGCATTTTTCTTAGTTTGTTTTTAAGTTTGCCATTTGATTTCCGTTTTATGTTATTTTACGTTTTGATGTATGTTTTAAATAAAACTATATGCTTCATATTATAACTTTTTTGGCCTCACCTCTTTTACTGACCACGGATCGCCACTGACTTAAGCAGACATTAAATTTTACTATATCATTAACAATATTGTGCTCATCACAAAAAAACACATTTTTGAAATTCATTACTGTAAATTTTGAAAAACTTGCCCTCCAGGCCAACAGAGTGTGCATATTTGTCAAGATAGCAGTTGCTCTAAAAGGCTTTTAATTCCAGAGGATGTTTCTACAAAAATAACACTTTTGGCTGTAGTCTGAATAATTGTTAAGTGTGAATAATTATGTTCATTTTGTATCTGACATCGACATTATTAAAATCTTATAATGAAAAATGGCCGCTACCTACACCGAAATTGGCACAGTTTTTAGGGCTTATCCAGTAAGCTGTTTTTGAAGCTTCTAATGTGGCAAGAGTTTAGGGAAAATAAAAAATAGTATATTGTACAATGAGCATGGAATGACATGTATTTCCTACGAGTATGACGTTTGCTGTACGAGCCGCAGTGCGAGTTTTACACTATACTTTTTCTACGAATGTTACTGTTACATAAAATGGGATTAGTAATATTTTTCCTTTTAAGATGTCAAAAAATGTCAATCTGACATTCCACAAAAAAAAATTATAAAGATTTTGTATGTCAACGCCACCTTTGTAAAAATATACCCGTGCACAATGGGAATTTTTTCTACGAATGTCAATAAAAACCTTTATTGTATGTTCAATAGTAATTTCGGAACATGGTGCATTGTGTTTTACACATTTTCATTGTGCTTCAATCACCATGGTGATTGAACTACAAAGTTCCCATTGTGCACGGGTATTTTTTACAAAGGTGGCGTTGACATCCAAAATCTTTATAATTTTTATTTGTGGAATGTCAGATTGACATTTTTTGACATCTTAAAAGGAAAAATATTACTAATCCCATTTTATGTAACAGTAACATTCGTAGAAAAAGTATAGTGTAAAACTCGCATGGAATGACCATTTCCTACTCGTATGATTTGCAGCATTCGCCTGCGGCTCATGCTGCAAACGTCATACTCGTAGGAACTGCATGTCATTCCATGCTCGTTGTACAATATACTATTGTAGATGAATCACCATGGTGATTGAAGCACAATGAAAATGTGTAAAAAACAATGCACTATGTTCCGAAATTACTATTGAACATGCAATAAAGGTTTTTATTGACATTCGTAGAAAATAGTATATTGTACAACGAGCATGGAATGTCATGCATTTCCTACGAGTATGACGTTTGCAGCATGAGCCGCAGGCGAATGGTGCAAATCATACGAGTAGGAAATGGCCATTCCATGCGAGTTTTACACTATACTTTTTCTACGAATGTTTACATAAAATGGGATTAGTAATATTTTTCCTTTTAAGGTGTCAAAAAATGTCAATCTGACATTCCACAAATAAAAATTATAAAGATTTTGGATGTCAACGTCACCTTTGTAAAAAATACCCGTGCACAATGGGAACTTTGTAGTTCAATCACCATGGTGATTGAAGCACAATGAAAATGTGTAAAACACAATGCACCATGTTCCGAAATTACTATTGAACATGCAATAAAGGTTTTTATTGACATTCGTAGAAAAAAAACTTTGTTTTATAATCCTTTGGACTTGGAACATTAGTATAATAGGAATTCTTACATGATGGATATTTATATGAGTACTTAACTCTGCCAAAGGAAGAAGCTGCAATGCCTGCAGCCATGTTAGAGAAAATACAGAGACAGTAAGATGTAGGTATATATGGGTCGCAAACTACAAAATGAATTTTTCCGACAAGCAGAAAAATATGATAAAAATATAAATCACATTGAATGTTCTGGAATTAAAAACATCTAAATAGTTACTCCTAACACGAAATATGTTTTAAATATGATTAAGAAAATGGTTCTTACCAAACTACATTATCTGATTTGTCTATTTACATCTACAATAAAAAAAGTTTGATTAAAATTATTCTTTATGGCACAAAGACCACAAAACAGAAATGGCCAAATTCACTATTGCCAACTTTCATCATTTATTATTACGAAACTATGTTCACGTAAATAAACCATATAATAAATAAATAAATTATTAATATTAGTCTAGTCTTCGGAACATATTGGTCTTGGAAATACATTAGGGTGTGTATTATTTCTGAATGCTCAAAGTATATTTTGCTGATAGACTAGATGATCAAGCATTTTATATCAGTGAACTTTTAAATAACAAAAAACGAAAAAACTGTATATTTATTGAACAAACTACACGTACAATTTAATATAAAAAATACCTGGAAAAATGTTTGTCTACTAAACTATGTAACAGAATACCATGTTTCAAGACATGTATTGATAATTGGCTATATTTTTCTTTAATACAAAAGAACACTTACCTGGAAAAGTAATAAATCCTTAATTTCCTTTTCTAAGCCGATGAATTGTGATTAAAATTACACATAAAACAATTTTCATCTTTTCAAGAAATTATAAAGTAACTGACGGACAAGACAACTGAGAATAAAATAACCTGATTGGTCCAATTTTGACGTATCTGTCGTCTGTCGAATGGAAGCAGCGCCTCTAATTAATATGACAAGGGGCAGCTACGATAATCCGTATTTCAAATTTCAGGGCCCTGAGGTGGCACTCCGCGAGGTCGTAGAATTCTATTTGTAGAGACAAAGCGATATTTTTTCGGCCTGTTTAACGTTTGCTGTCTAATCACCGGTAGACAAAAACAACACGATCGCTTTGTGTCGATTATAGAAAACTATAACCACCCGGAGTTGCACCTCTGGATATTATTAAAAACTGAGAGAAAGACAATGGTTAATCTTTGTTCGAACCACAGCTCCACACCAAACAACAAACCTGAGCAAACCCTTTCATTTTCTTTGCCTACAGGGCCAGGGCCAAACCAAACCAGTGATGTTATTCTTTGTTCATTCAAGGTTTTGACCAAAGAAAATAAAAGGGTTTTAATCATTGGAATACTCCTAACATTGTCTTATCTTCCGTGATAGCAGCCTCTGACGGATCTTTGGGCCCAGAATAACTACCATACTTTTGGGCTCCTTTTTACTTCTGCTACAAGTAGTGCTGGGCGATGTTAGTAGTGGGAGATGGTGCGTTCAACGCCAAGTGCACCGAGCTCTCTGCGCATGCGCCAAAATAAAACAGGTGAGGTTTTGAACAGGATTGTTTAGAACAGGGGCAGTTTTGAACAGGGTTGTTAAGAACAGGGGTGCGGTTTAAACAAGGTTGTTTTCAACACGGAGCGGTTTAAACATGCTTGTTTAGGACAGGGGCGGAAGCAGGACGTGGTGAGAAGCCACCATAGGATCAGTTAAATGTCAATTATTAATAGTCGATTTGCCGCGTGAAAAGTTTATGGATGATTTAAGGTGACCGAACATATACCGGTTCATAATGGGATTTGTAGATGTCATATTTCCCCACCTAAGTTTTGGTTAAACCGGATTAGGTCGCAGAAACGTACCAGATGATGAAAATTGTGATTTAGGGTTAAGTAAACAAATCTAGCGTGCTGTAGTTCCTTTATTATTTTTTTATTTATTTATAGCCAAAGCTAACATTATTACAATTATTATACAATAAATACTTATACAAATATTCTCATATGGTATGGTTATCCATTATATATTTTCTTAAGAATTTTTTAGATTTATTGACTTACAAGATGTTAGCAATTTATTTTCTTCCACATATTTATTCACCTAATTGTTGACGATGGTTTCTAGGAATTTTTTTCTGTCGCTACCATATTAATTAGTCCGTATTCTTCACACTTGTTGGTGTTGGGCACTTTTTCAATGGGTTTGTTGATATTTTCAATTCTTGGAGGAACGAACCCGATTCAAGACAAATGCAATAGCCGAGAGAGTTTATGTAGCAGTCGTAGCACCATCTACTATGATTAAGATTAAAAATGTTTGGACTCTATCTGTTTCCATTTTTTATATGCTCATTTAATGAGCAAACCCATTCATTTTATTTGCATTTACTATTTAAAGAAAAACGAAAGTCGAAAAAAAAGTTTAACACAGCAACACAAAATAACCACAAACACTACGACAGCGGATCATCAAGGATAACCGAGATAACCTGCTTCAGAACAGGTTATGATGGTTTCGTCATGATTAATTCCCCTCTCTTAATTGTTCTCGCGGCAATGAGCAGAAAAGGTTAAACCAATATAAACTGGGTGTAGGTTATGTTGGTTTAACCTCGCGGCTATAACCTTGTTGAATTTACATAATGTTAAAAAATATTCTTTTGCACTAAATTTACTTATTTTTTCCTTTGACCGTGTTTGGCAAATATTCTTGAATTTTCCTGGGTTTATCGGTCAATGGGTTTAGAGTTAAAAAACTAGTCCGTTGACGTTTCGGTTTATTTAACTTTAAAACTATCTTCAGAACTTATTTATAAGTAGGCACTGCACTAATGTTCTTTCTTATGTGCTAATTCAACAATCTTACTATATTGGTGCTTATTTCTAAACTAAACTTTTGAATTGAATTTGTTTACATTTAAGGTCTTTCTTACCTACTTAGGGAAAAACCAGGTAATTATATTATGGGTTTTGGAGGCGGGGATGTAAAAATTTGTGAATTTATTCCGTTATTAGAGTGTTATATGTTGTATTTAGATTATCTGTATCAGTTCTGAAATTAAGGGTGTTCTTAGTTTTTTTAATGTGAATAATTTCCTTGATTTTTCATTTTTTATAATACATAGATTGTCTCATAGTCTAAGATTTGAACGTTGCTGAAATTAAAGTTGTGTGGGTTACCTATTGCATGTTTTGATAGAGTGGTATGTATTTGATTTGTGTTTCTAATACTATTTCTGTGTTCATTAATTAATGTTTCTTAGGTATTGTTTGGTTTGTCCTATATATGATTTTGGACAGACTGCACAGTCTATTTTATAAATTACACGCGTTTGATTTAATTGTGGTATTTTGGGTTATATTTTAGTAAATAGTGCGTTTGTGTTGTTTGTTGGTTTTTCTGCGATATTTAGTTTGTACGATTCGAGAACTTTTCTAAGTTTATTGTTAGCGAAATGTATTTATTGTTTATAGTGATATTTGATTTTGTATTCTTTGAGTTATACATTTTATTTATTCTATTAATCTATGTTTAATAGTATCACGTTCACGTTCAATACCATCACAACGAAATGCGATTGCTATTACCCACACAGTCCTTTCATCTCGCCATACGTCAAATGGCATGACCATTTACTCTGCTGATACCAGCTCTCATATTAAACCCTTACCCGATGAAAATTTAGTTTGGAATATGCCGAGATATTGATAAAAGCTGAGGGGGCACAATCTCACTAAATTTTAAATCTTCAAAACTTCCTCCGGTTGCTAAATATCTTAATGTCACTACTAAACGTTCTTCAGCACTCACATTCTCTATCTCATTAATGTGTTCTGTTTTTTAATAAGCGGTGTCACCATTTTAAGCAGCTCCTTAAAACAGTCGCCGTCCATTCTTAAAACATTCCTGAAATCATCCGCTTCTAATTCTCTCATCAAATTTATGTAACAAATTTTTTTCTTTTTCATAACCATTTTTTGGTCCAGTATCGTCTTTTTTTTTTTTTAATTGGCACCATAGACACTGCCAATGTAATCCCTAGTTTTTGTTTTTTCGATTAATATGGAGCCAAGTCAAGAACGATTAACGCTTAGACAAGGAAAGAGAGGGGACTGGTAACACTCATTTAAGCTGACGCATGGCAAGTGTGACCAAAATTCGAGACGACGCCATTTTTTGGTGCCAAACATTGCCGGTGACATCAAAGATATTTTGTGGTGTTTCGAACAGAATTTTGATTAAAGACGACTACATTTTAGTAATTTATGATGGTGGGTTGTACTGCTTATGGCTGCAAAAGCCGAAACGAGAGAAATGAGCCTGGAATTACCTTTCACAGGTAAAAAGTTAAATGTTACATAGTTGCAAGACAAACAATTTTCGAAATATTTTTGTTATGAGATAATTTATCAACGCAATTCGAATATGATGATTTAGGCATTTTCAAAACAGACTATGTATGTTTATTTGAACAATGTGCTTGAATGTTTTCATTCATTATCAACTCATTAAAGATATAAATTATGATAATTGCAAGATTTTTTCCAGTGGCGGGTATGTTTTTATTCGGAAAAAATATTATAATATTTCATTAACTTTGTGTGCGTAAATTAGTCAGTACAGCAGGTTTTTTTTTTAAATATATAATTTATTTGTTTTGCTGTAGATTCCTCATGAACGATCCCAGAAGACTTGCTCTTTGGGTTAAAAAAATGCATGTTGCAGACTGGAGTCCTAGAAAAATGATAAAATTTCTTCAAAGCACTTTGACTGGAATTTATTTTATAGTATTGGTGAAAAAACTTGTCTGTTAGATGATGCAGTACCTACAGTATTTGAGGAACTGCCTAAATATCTCCAGGAAATGTCACAAACAAAGCAAGTAAGTCAGACTTTACACAACATTTTGTAATATTATTTTGTAATATAGGTACCTACCTAGTGTAGGTATCATATGCTAGAAATAAGCTAATTAGATGTATTGTTGTAGGCAAGAAATTGGAGGCGTTCCTGTTCTGTTTCTGTTGTGCCAGCCAGGGATAGTAAGGCCGGTAATGTGGAACAAAACTTAGATGAAACACCATGAAAAGAACAGCTTAGAAGACGGTTTTTCCAAGCAGTACAACTACCTTCCAAGCAATATAAAGTCTTTGAATAGTTAGACATTTGCTGACTGACAGGGCTTCTTATTCTGTTGCTGAATTTTATGATGGCTCATTTTAATTTTTTTACACCTATATGATTATATCGAGTTTTAAAATTATGTGTATTGTTTGTATACCTTGTTGAGTTTGTCTTTTATTAGTGTTGGTCTCAGGGGCGGCTACTGCCAGGGGGCGCAGGGTCTCGCACCCCCCAATTAAATTACCAACTAAAATAATAAAATAAAATAAATACATAAAATATTTATTTCATTAAAGCAACTCATAGCACCAAAAACTGTTCAAATTATCCTCGTAACGTAAATTACAGAGCCAGCGAAAGCACAAATAAATAATGCAGCGTTTTTGCTTGGAAGGTAGTTTCGAGTACCTTGGCAAAAGTCCACGTTATAATCTGAACGGTGGATCAAGCGCGAACCTAATCCTTACTTCCACAGGGTCTCGGCTTGAGAACAACCGCGAGATCATGTCACGCAAAAGGACGCGATGCTCGATGACCAATCAGATTGCGGATAAATCTGTGGTTGCTATGACAACGGTCGGCATAGTACACGTGCTTCGGTCTCAAAACTGCAGCAGCCTTCCTGCCTTTGGCGTTAAATAGTTTGTTTTGTTTTCTGTTTTTCGGTATTTTCATTGTTAATATGAATTCTGTAAAATATATTTTAGAAAATAGACCTGTTCCATTTGAAGAAAAAGTTGCATTCAAAAAGTTGGGTCGTCCAACACCCGATTTAGAAATAAAATCAACGGTGTTTATGACGTTTTGAAAAAAATAGTACAAGCTATCATTCGGCGCTTTTCATTCCTCACCTTTAACCCTCCTCCCCCTCCCCCTAACAACTGCTTTGCACCCCCCATATTCAAAAACCACGAACCGCCACTGGTTGGTCTGCTTATATACTTTATTTAGATATTTTTTTATATATATTTATTTGTAATGAAATACTAGTATGTAGGATCATGTATCATATAGGAACTACCTTCTTGCTTTGTCTATAAGATGTAAGTCTTCTGGCAATAAAGCTTATTTCAATTTGAATTTGAAAAGCAGAATAACTTTACACAACTTTTGTATTATGTAAATATTTATTTTTGTATCAGTTTATTAGGCGTACTTAATATTTATTGTTTCTAAATTTGTTTGCCTATGTACCTATATAGTTAGTTTTAATAACTTTTCAGAATTGTTATTATTATTATATTACATATATTTTTTTAAATATACTTGAGAACAATTAAAATTGAAGGAGTACATTGGATCTATTGATTTTCTCCACATTTAACAAACCAAAAATAAATTATTACTATAAGTCGTTTTATTCGTTTTGGTAAAAGTCTACAATCGCCTCTCATGATACGCCGCCGTAGCCTGGTGCTGGATCACGATGCATTGAGTTCTACGCGATTTTGACACTAATGACAGTGGATATGTGATGGATTGTTTGTTTTGTTTGAGTAGTCATGTGACTTTGACACGTAGAATAGAATTCTATGTGGCGTGATCCGGGGTCTGGTGTCAGATGGCTTCATATCCGTAGCATGTATTACCCGTCCTCTCTCTTTCCTCGTCTAAGCTAATAATAATATGTAAGTGTATTTCGATTTTTTCTTTGGTACAGTATGGTTTTTGTTATGAAATTACAAAAATAAATGCATAATTTTAAAAAAATCCAGTATAACATTGTTTTATTTTATAGCACTATTTTAAATATTCTATTTCATACAGTTTTTGCAGCAAGAAGGAAAAAAATTAAATTAATTTACAAAACCTCTAGTTACGCCATTGAGCGGATCGGTCTGGTGCATAGAGAAAATATATAATAGAGAAATAATGTCATTTGCGAATGTGGCAAATTTACCAAGCTGAATCCGTAAACACAGACGGTCTTCTGCGAGCTTGCGCCTTGTCGACCGTTTGCCTTGTGATAGACAGGACCGTACTTCAAAATTTATTTCACATGACGTGAATCTTTTATCGAGTAATAAATGCTAAATATATTACTTGTAATTATTCTTTTTATTAATGATAAAAATGTAACCATTAGTGAGATTTTAACAAAAATTGTATAGTTTGTTGGCTTAAATCTGAGTTTTCTTGCTATACAAAACTGTCAATTCCTCGAAAATAGCTCAGTTTATACATATACAGTGCGTCTCTTTAATGTCCCCCCTCTTAAATTTTTAAACGTTACATTTACAAAATTGAAAGTTGAAATAAAATATAAACATAGTATTCTAAACAATAGAAATAAAATATGCAACTGTTTTAAGAAGTAAAATAGTAAATATAAAAATTACCAAAACTATGTGTATATTTTATTGGATTGGCATCCCATCCTGTATAATTATTGAACAAACCAAGTTCTATGGTAAGATGTAAATATTTTTACACCTATTTACAGTGTGTGCACTTGATACTTTGGTGAAAGCGCTACTTACTTACGGCCCCATGTCAATCTAATCCACTGATATCTTAGCGATCCTTTGGCGAAAGCGTTTTTCTCTTTCGCCATCCCTTTTAAAATACTCCCCTCTACCCTAATCCACTAGTATTTTTAGTACCCCTTTGACGAAAGCACAAATATGCCTTTTGGACACTCACCCTTCTAATCCACCGATATCTTAGCGATCCTTTGGCGAAAGAGCTTTTTTCTTTCGCCATCCCTTTTCAAATACTCCCCTCTACCCTAATCCACTAGTATTTTTAGTGCCCCTTTGGCGAAAGCGCAAATATGCCTTTTGGACACTCACTCACCCTTATGCAATATAAGGGAAGGAGGCATTGACACTATATATGACCTTCTTACACCATCTTACCCCTTATACAATGCCCCTAATACACACACACCCCATCAGTGCCTTTCTGACACCTTGACCACACTCAATATACGTCACTGATAAATATTTCTACTTCTCCGTGTGTGTGTTCACTTCAACACCGGAGTGCATTTAAGATAAAAGTTAGAAAATTTATTTGGTTAGAGTTAATCTTAATAACTCAAAACTTAAAAGTATTTTTGCAAATGGAAATAGCAACTTCAGCATTTACAACAGCTGTATTCCATGTGTTTCCTTCAGTGATTACAACTGGGTCCGGTTCTGATCGCCGAGTTGCGTCATTGAGTTCAACAACCACTTTTGCTAGACGTCCCGAGTGCGCATGCCTCGAGAGGACCATCGTTTAAAAATCTGACTGGCGCCCAATGCGTACAAACGCACTTTTTCGCCCATACATTGGACGGATTCAGCTGGTGTCGCGAATACGTTGTGATGGTCTAAATATATTTTGTCTATGGTCTGGTGTCGGATGGTCACACTTCATGTCAAATAGTTACGCGTCCCCTCTCTTTCCTTGTCTAAGGATTAACGTTAGTTTCAAATCCGTGGAGCCAAATTACTTTCGTACACACTCTCCTCTTCTCATGACACAATGATTATAACCCACAGATTGCATCGTGTGGAAAGTCGCGCTAATTTACACAGCAGACAATCTGCAGGGTGCCTGTAAATTCTTCCCGGCAGACTGACTTTAAAATTGCCGTGTGTGTAGAGCCTTTAATCCACCAGTGGACGGACAGCAGCAGTGGCACTCTGTAAGAAAAATAGCGATAGCGACAGGTGTCTCTTCGAAACATACCGAACGGTGATAAATAGGAAGAATCTGCAAAGAGACGCCGGTCGCTATCGCTATTTTTCTTACAGAGTACCACTGCAGATCTCCAAAGGTAAGCGCCCCGTACTGTAATGCCGCTAATGGCCCATGGGCGACATTACATTCCATGGGCTGTCGCGGAAAAGGGGACATTCCCGGTCTACGGGTTTGCCGTATTTCGGGACGGACGCGGCTTTTGGCAATGGGGTTTCGGTTCGCTTCTGGAGCACTCACCTTGTGTTTACTAGAATGTAAATGTAATAGTAACAAAAACTGAGCAACTGGTCTAATTGATACAGATACATTGACACGAACACTTCTCTGAAGGTACATTTATATAACCACTATAATGCACACACCGAGTTATTTCTTGCTCGTGATTACTTAGTTTTAACATGGAACCTTAAAATACTGTTTTGTTTAATTTATTTTAAAATGTAGTACCTAAATGGTGTTATCTTTGTTCATACGAGTTTTGTTTTTATTTTAAATACCATTTTAAAAATGAATATTAATTAATTTTTGTTGACCTTGTCAACAAGAATTTATTAATATTCATTTTTGATGAAATCTAGGATAAAACCGACATTAAATATACTGAAACTTGGAGTAGGACTCGGTAACTTTTTAAAATAGCGATAGCGAAAGAGATAAAGAAGCGAAGAGGAAGCGATCGCTTTGATACCTAGTACCTACTCTAAAGCATTTCATATAGGCAAAATAGATATAAACATGATAAAGAATACGTATAGTCCGTCTAGAAACATACATTTTTTACCAAAAGAGAAGATATTTCAGGTCTTAACCTCAATTGTGTCTTGTTTCTAGTATAAAAAAGAAGTATTTTTATTAATATTTGATTTCGATTATTGTAATATGTCCCCTGCATAAAAATTTTTAATCAATAATTTTTAAAACGATACGAAAATCGGGTTCAAAAGCGTGTAATGAGAGACGAAAGTGATCCCTTTTCATCACACGACAGAAGATTTATCAAATTATTCCGTCTTAACAAGGACCTAGTGGCATATCTTTTTGACAATTTTGGCTGTGTACAGTTGTCAAACCTGGTTAACCACTCGGTATAATGCGGTAAATCAATGGTAACACTGGTTCCTGAAAGAACCGGTTTTACTACGGAACGCAGATCGGTTGTTTCTGTCAGATTTCTGTTTATTTTTACGGATATCGACTAAACCTAAAAACATACCTCTCCTCCTGCTTCCAAGATTTTAAAACAGATGATTTTTACCATTTGCGAAAAAATAAATGAAAATTTAAACAAAAATGCGAAACATAAACAACAAAATGACATAACAAACCGGAAAACCAGCGGGGAAGCATCGGTTCCTTCGGTGACATTAATGAGATATTTTTCAGGAACCGCGTATCCAATCTTACCAACTTTTCAGGTTACCGATACTTACGGGACAAAAACCGTAACCGAAGTTGACAACGGTACACGCCCTTAGTGGACCATTTAAGGCAGAATATCTATGCTGTTTATTTAAGTAAAATATTTCATCCCACAATCGCATGTATTTTTTTTCCACTAATTCCTGTGAAATTGTTCGTTACCATTTCGGGATGAGCAATTACAAAATCAACTAAAAGCCCACTGACCACTGTACTTGTTTTTCGTCCCCTAATCCTAGAAATGTTAGCGCGTTTTTCCATAGTAAATATAATTTTTACATCACTAATAATTAACAATAACAATAAACTTCAAATAGTTTTAGGTTATGCTTATATTAATTGCACAATAGAGACAAAACAACTTTTTAGCTAAAGGTAAAAAGAGACAAAATTACGTCGCTTTTAAGGCGACACCTCTCGAGCAGTAGGAATTGGGAAAGAGTGCCCGATCGCTATCGCTATTTTTCATACAGAGGGCGTGTACCGTTGTCAACTTCGGTTACAGTTTTGTGTCCCGTAAGTATCGGTAACCTGAAATGTTGGTAAGATTGGAAACGCGGTTCCTGAAAAATATCTGTCATTAATGTCACCGTAGGAACCGATGTTTCTCCGCTGGTTTTCCGGTTTGTTATGTCATTTTGTCGTTTATGTTTTGCTTTTTTGATTAAATTAAAATTTATTTTTCCACAAATGTTAACAATCGTCTGTTTTAAAATGTTGGAAGCAGGAGGAGAGGTATGTTTTTAGGTCGAGTCGATATCCGTAAAAATAAACAGAAATCTGACAGAAACGAACGATCTGCGTTCCGTAGTAAAACCAGTAACCAGTGTTACCATTAGATGTTTTCAGATGCCTTTGGTCATGGTTGCGGTTGACATTTAAACAATTGGTTAATCATTTGTCAACCAATCGGTTGACAAATGAAGTGTAACCCATTGTGTAAATGTCAACCGCAACCATGACCAAAGCCATGTGAAAATTAGTATTGGTTTACCGCATTATACCGAGTGGTTAACCAGGTTTGACAACGGTTCACAGCCCGAGTGGTTAACCAGGTTTGACAACGATACACAGCCAGAGTGTCACTCCTGAAAGCCAAAATGAATTTTAGCTCACTACACACCTTGTGTTGGTGGCGCTAGTATTGAAATGGTTGAAATGTCATTATTGTCATTAATGTCTACTTGACTTTTTTCCATATAGTAATGCACGAGAGGGCAGGGGGGATAGGGCTCGAACGGTTCAGGTGCTTGATGCCCCAGTTGAATGGAACAACTGTGTGCTGCTCAGGAGCTGCACGGGAGCTCCTCCTTGGGGTGAAAGGAAGACACCTTATACTTATAATATAAATATACCGCGGGTTCCCCATTTACCCAATGTGCGGTTTTTAATGCCAACTATGGGGGACTTCGAGTTGGACGCTCGGAGTTCTCGGGGCGCAAATCTCAGACATACGTTTTTAGCATGTCCTATATAAATGACAAAGTAAGAAGTAATATACAATGTCTAATTTCTGTGCTCGGAGCGTTCCAAGCGTGAACTCGAACTCCCCCAATGTGAAATGGAGATATATAATCTCGCACAAGTCTATCCTTTCTTCAGATATTTCGTAAACTGCGACTGCGCTAAATTCTGTGTAGCTATTGGCGATCTAACTGCTACACGCTTCATAAGTTTCTTGACAGGGCTGGTTTTTTAGTATAATTGAACTAGTTTATTACTTTTTGTACATCAGGGCATAAGTTAACACACTTCAAAATCAACCACAAGAACACCGAATACAAAATAAAACACGATACAAAGAAAAAATGGCGAATGGCGATCCAACTGTAAACTAAAAAAAACAGAAAGCTGAAAGAAGCCGAAATATACGCACAACAGCCGATGATTAGTACAATTCACCATCTATTTCTGTACTAGTTCTGACCAATGAAAAAATTCGTTTTAACGCATGCGCTTATACAGAAATATCAGAAGAAAGGATAGACTTATGCGAGATTGTATATCTCCATTTCACATTGTTGGCATCAGGAATTCGAGACAAGCCGCGGTATATTTATAATAAGTATATGCTTTTTTCCCATTGTACAAGGGGGTGCGTTCCACTAAGGAACTGCAGCACTCGTGATGTCCACTGAGTCGTTCCAGAAGGCGACCGCGGACTTTGTGATCGTGTTTGAAACATCATGGATGACGTCATTGTTGAAGACCGTTTTAATCCCACAACGCCTATGAGTTTGCGGTGAGCGGTGAGTAGGGATGTTCCGATACGCCGAAAGTATCGATACTCTGTATCGATCCGGATCGTATCATAAAGTATCGTTACAATAAAGTATCGGTTTTAAAAATATCGATACTCTAAATATCGAATAATATCGATACTTTTTCGATTCGAATTATGTTATTTTTTATTTTAAGATTTTTAACTTTGCTTTCTAAGAAAAAGTGTGAGTGGTAATTTTATTTTTCTTTGGGTAGGTACTGGTACTAGTAAAATCTGAAATTAAAAAAATAATCGTTTAATTCTTGACACAAATATTGGGGCAGTAAACGGCTAGTAAGTACATCGCCTATGCCTATAAATTCGAAGAGTCCAAGATTTTCGATTGGGAGATTAGAGATGGAGAGCAGACATTGCACCCAATAACTTGGATCAAAGTGCACCACGAGTGTATTTGCATTGTTTTTTAACATGACAAAAGGAAGACAATAGAGATACAATTGTGCTTAACTAATTTTATCAATGGAAAACGCTATTATATTTTATATTATTAACTGTCTCCAAGGTCGGGCCGGGCATTCCACTCCAGTTTTGCAAACCGTATAAAATAAATAAAATTGTGAGATTTTGGATTATTTTCCAAGTAGTCCGGATCGTGATGTATCGATACACAGTAAAATGTATCGATACTCATTAATATCGAATGAAAAATATCGATACAAAATATCGAGTATCGAAAGGTAAAGTATCGATACTCAAAAATATCGTATCGTATCGCGCATCCCTAGCGGTGAGTTAGGGCGTGTACTACGCAGTTGTCCATCGAAGGAACCGATGCTTCCTCGCTGGTTTTCCGGCTTGTTATGTCATTTTGTTGTTTATGTTTTGCTATTTTAGTTAAATTTATTTTTTTACAAATTTTAAAAATCATCTGTTTTAAAATGTTGGAAGCAGGAGGAGAGGTATATTTTTAGGTTGAGTCGATATCCGTAAAAATAAACAGAAATCTAACAGAAACGACCGATCTGCGTTCCGTAGTACAACCGGCTCTTTCAGAAACCAGCGTTTCCATTGATTTACCGCTTTATACCGAGTAGTTAACCAGGTCTGACAACGGTACACAGCTTTGCGGGCGTTTAATCATTTCGCAATGGATGCAATTAATTGAGATAAAGGTGTCGGTTGACGACGCTCAACGTGCACGGAACAGTCCATATTAGTTTAGTTGTTTTTTTTATTTATATTTATACAAGAAAATAAGTGATAGTTCATTCAAAGTTACATAACCTTGTTGTTGAATATCACATCAGTGAATAAGTTACGTTTCCATAATAATAATATTGATGAAGAACAATTATAAATACATTTAATAGACAGATATTGTTAAGAAATTAAATAAACTATAAAACCTCAAAGATAAAACTTGTAAGGAGTACCACAATAAATATATTTCATTAAATAAATACAATTTAAATTAATTTATGTATATATACAATTATTTATTAATAAATGATATATTATTTAGACTTACCAAAATGGATTTGATAACATCTTCAAGCTACCATGCCAACGTTCGCCTCGCCCAAAAGCCGTTCCACTTGCATTACCAACAACAACGCTCATAAGTTAGTGGAACAGGGATAGCTGTGATTGCGAGCGTAAATGTTGCGGTCGGTTAGTGGAACGCACCCCCGAACAGCTCTTCTTGGGCTCTTGTTTTACCATTTTTGAGCGAAAAAAGTGAGGTTAGAAGTTCAACAATAAATTAATAATTATTTATTTAGAGTTCAAGAGGCTCAAAATTAAAGACATCATTAACACAGGTAGGGACAGGTAACTAGCAAACCTGAGCAAACACTTTATTTTTCTGTGTAGGTGACCACCGAATCCCTTCCCCCTATTTTGAATTTCATTTTAGTGGCTTACAAATTATTAATATGTATGTGTTTGTCTTTTAATTTGGTTTTTAATTTTTTTGTGGTCAGGTAAACTCTGTCTAACGTATCACTTTTGTGTTGACATTCCCACCAACCCAGGGTTGGTGGGAATGTCAACCCTGGGTTGGAAGTGTCAAATGGCAACCCTAAAATTAGTTGTTAGCATAAACGTATGAAATCCGTGGTTGTTAGGTATGATAGTTGTGATTTTTCTGTTTGGCAGGTTTAATTGTGGATCTTTAGGTCTGATGATGCTCACATAGGGGCGAAACATATATAACCGTTCAGAAAGATCTTACAGAATAAAGAAATTTGAGACTTATTTATCTGTAACTGTACTTAACTGGGAATATCAGTCCTATTAACAGAAATGAATTTTCAGCACCTCTCATTGTAAACGAGAAGGAAATCAATGGATGTCTTGTAGCAGAGGCTGCTATTATGGAAAACAAGATTATGAGTACCCCAGTGATTAAAACAGAGTCAGAGGGGAATCTCTATGAAATTGAACATGTTCCAAGCAATACATTTACTATGTATAAACAGACAAACAGACCTACGCCTAAGTTAAGAGAATACTGTGTGGACATTTCAGATATAATTTTGGAAACCAGTTTATGTGGGTGAGTGTTTATTTTCTGTTGAGATTATTAAAAAAAATACATAAAGTACTCTGCTGAAATTGTTTTCCATTTTTTAAATAAGTAGGTACCTTATTTATTTGTTTGAAAGGTAATTATTCAGATTAATGTAAACAGCGAATTTTTTCATGAAATTTTGCACAGACCCTAATTTTGGGGCGTAGAACACGAATCCGAAGTCAGTTTTTGGCGGTCTCGTATGGTTTTTCCAAAAAAAATTTTTTTAACTTTTAGGTTACGTTTTTCAATGAAATTCTTTAAATTTCGGCACTTTTACTTAAACACATCTATACAAGTCATTACACACTATTTTTCTGGACTATATTTAGCCAAATTTATGTAAAAACAGAGAAAATATCAAAACACAAAAGGAAATAAACACCCAATTCGTGGTACACATGGTTGACATTTTTGATGGAAACACGCGCTGTTGCCAAATTTACAAGTCATTTTTCCTACAAATTTTAACAGTTTCCGGCCATAAATAAATCCAAAAAAGAGATGGCAATATCAGAGTAAAATAAGACAGATAGCATTTTGTTTTTCCTAGTAACAGTAATTTAGTTTAGTATTTAGCCAGCAACAGTGACCGACAGGTGCTTTAAAAATGGAACCAGAAGAGCGGGAAATTTGCCAAGGATGTTCTATGAATTTCATAGAAATCCATGGCATGCTGACAGACGAGAGTAAGTTAATTAGCTTTCTGCAAATGCATGGCGTGCTGGCAAATAACCCCCCGGCATGCCCAGCATGTCACAAAACCTGTAAGTTGTACCCATCTAACGGTTTTCGGTATAAATGCACTAACAGGATACAATCATCAGGGGGAAATAAGAAAAAACGGCAAAAAACTGAACCGTGTTCGTTCACAATTGGGGCAAAAAAGGGGACATTTTTCGAAAAGGTACGATTACCAATGATGACAGTTTGCAGGTTTGTGATATATTGGATTGCCTTAAAACCTAAGCAAGAATGGCTTATGCATGAGTTTGACATTGGTTCAGAATCGGTTGTCAATTGGTCTAACTTTTGCAGAGAAGTTTGCATAGTTACTTTAATTGACAATTCCGAAAAAATAGGTGGTCCAGGGGTAATAGTATGAATGGAAAAATGGAGATAGATGAATGCAAAATGGGGAAGCGCAAGTACAACCGAGGTAGAATAGTCGAGGGTCAATGGGTTTTTGGGGGTATCGAACGCGAGACAAAAAGGCTTTTTTTTGTTCCAGTTGCTGAACGTTCAAAAGACTATTTGCTTGCTGTGATTAAAGAATGGGTGCTGCCGGGGACCACCATAATGTCTGACTGTTGGAAAGCTTACGATTGCCTAGCAGACGAAGGCTTTCAACATCAGACTGTCAACCACTCACAAAATTTTGTTGATCCTGAAACCGGAGCCCACACTCAAAATATCGAGAGGGCTTGGAGGGATTTGCGTGCAGGCGTTCCGAAATTTGGCCGCCGAGAAGACCATTTTCCCGGCTATTTAGCGGAACATCTGCTTCGGAAAAGATTTTCCAACCATAAAAACATGTATCATGCATTTTTTAAATGCATGGGACAAGTTTACCCACCCTCTCTCGATATTGATGAAAATGGACCAGGGGATTAATCTACTTTTATTGTATTTTAACACTGCATGATAGCTTTGCTTTCATTAATAAAAAAAAAACAGAAAAAAAACAAAAAAAAAACTAACCAAAACTAACCGTCCAAACTCCTTAGACTAATTTTTTGTACCTTTCCCATTTCCTATTCCTGGCGGAGATTTTCTGTTTCGCCTTCCCGTGGCCTCTGCCGGACTGCAACATTTTTTAAACCAATAAATTCAGAAGCATCTAACAGTCGTGGTCAATTTTAGTCAGCTCTATAAAGCTAGCACTGAAAAGTCAGCGGGACAATGCGAAAATGAACCAAATCTGAGCAAAAAGGTGTATACACCCAAGCAAACCTAAGCAAAAAGGTGGTCAGGTTTGCTCAGTTTTCATTGATATAGATATATATGTATCTAAATCAATGAAAACTGAGCAAACCTGACCACCTTTTTGCTTAGGTTTGCTTGGGTGTATACACCTTTTTGTTCAGATATGGTTGCATGCATCAGTGTAATGTCACGGCTTTTAAGCAATTATTTAAAGGGGATAGCGCATACTAAATAAAGGAATGAAAATAAAATTTTAAAATATTTAACCGGGATCAAATTTATAAAATAATCGGAGGAGTTTTAAAGAAATAAATTTTGCGATACGACGGGAAATATTTAAAATAAATTAATCGTTTGCAAGTTAAGGGAAATTTTTAATAAACAAAATTTTTAGAGAAGTGTTCACACAAAGAAAACGCTGAATTTCGCTAAGAAATAATTGATTTAAAATTTATGTTTTAACAAATTATCAAATAATTAACCAAATTATCTTACATGAATGTAGGAATCAACACTTTGATTTAATTTCAATTGAGAAAAATGAATTAAATCCATTTAATTTCATCAAGTATAAAAACTTTTCTAATTGCGCGAACATTCTAAATCGGAATAAAAACCACCCTTTGTTCTGCTATGCTAGATGATGAAATTTTCCCCTTCCTCTTTAAAAAAGATCATTTTAATTATCCTGCAAGACAAAGAAATCGGTTCGTGGCCTTCTCTAATTGGTCAGCAAAAGGGAACGCCCTGTCACGTACGCACAAAATTAACGATCAACCCCGGGATTGCAAAAGATTGCACCATAATACGGCCTAGATAATTTTATAGCTTTGTTTTGAACATGTTAGGAACACCTGCAAGCAATAAATGTCAGAGAAGGGAGGAAAAACAGCCCCCTTGCAATAAAAAAGTAATAAAAGCGTGTTGAATCACGCAAATTCCTTTGTTGGGTTGAAAAACAAGGCTACCCACGCGTTAACTTTTCGAGGAAACGGTCATTAAAACTTGTTATGTTGTCCTCGATTCCGCGAAAGGGGTCGGAAAAGGGGAAAGATTTATGGGAAAATTGGCTATTTAAGCGGAAAAGGGCCTGTTTAGTCAGTCAGTCAGATAGAAATTTTCGTGTAGCAAGGGGAACCCCTGCCGGGTTGAAAATCGGTCTCTGTCCTCCGGGAGAGTACAAAGTTCTGGATACAATAAAATACGGTGATAGTCGGAAGTCTTGGAGCTCGCCGAATTTTTGACAAAAAGCGCGGAAAATTAAGTGAAAAAGTAAGGCGCTTAAAATTATTAAAATATTGACTAGAATATTAGAATATTATTGAGAATTTTTAGAAAATTGGGAAATATTAAAATATTGTCTAGAATATTGGAAAATTATTGCGGATTTTAAGAAAATAGGAAAGTAATGTCTAGAATAATTGGAAAATTATTGTGAATTTGGAAAAAAATTGTGAAAAGTATAATTTTGGGTGGCTCCCAACCGTAACTTGTGGAAATAAAAGTGTAATTGATCCAGAATTTTGCGTTTTACTGTTAGGGAACAGGAAACAAAGAAACTAGTTAGGAAATACAAATAAAAGTCAAAATTTCATGAAAAATCAAGTTTAGTACGAAAACCTCTGCAGTAAGGAGTAAATCATTAAGAAGTCTATTGCAAGGCTAGATAGGGATTAAATTAAATAGGTGGTTTAATAGCAGTTGACACGGGGCTCTTCCGGACTCCACGCAAAAGTTTTTCTTGTCACCGCCATCTGAATTCCGGGGTTACCGCTCACCCTGCCAACCGAATAAATAAAAGAGAGATAGGAATCAGTGGTGGGTGTTACATCAGCATGCAGGTGTTGGATTACTGATCAATAGGATTTTGGTTAGGTCTGATGTAGGTTAAAATTAAAAAATGTTGTTGACTAAGTTGGACAGAATAGTAACTTTAGTTTGTTATGGTTAGCTTTTTTATTATTCCTAATTTACAACTTTTTCATGAAAAATAAGTAAACCTGGCAACGCCGGACAGTTGACAGCTGAGAAAATAATGGCGGCTGTAGCCAGATAAAATGGAATTTTCAACAGGAAAAGCAATTTTCTTATCTACTTTTGCCTAAATGTGGTGTTTTGTGTGACGAAAAATAATAAAAATTATAAGTTTACAGATATGTTTAAGTGAAAGTGTCGAAACTTAGAGGAATCTATATAAAAACCTAACCTAAAAGTTAAAAAAAAATTTTTTGGAAAAACCATACGAGACCGCCAAAAACTGACTTCGGATTCGTGTTCTACGACCCAAAATTAGGGTCTGTGCAAAATTTCATGAAAAAATTCGCTGTTTACATTAATCCGAATAATTACCGTTTGAAATTACAAGGGTAGGTTCCTATCAAGGTTTTAAATTTATATATTTCTGAAAAAGTATTTGGGTGATTTTTAAATAGTTTTAATATTGCCGATTATAAATTGGGAAAAAATTACTAACGTTTTTCTATGTAAAACCATACAAAAAGTCATTCTGTATTAGTAAATGTGTAAAAACTAACTGCCACAATAAGCAAAGAGTGAGTTTTGAATAATTTATGTTTTTTTGAGTTAGTGTCACAGGGTTGGCAAAAATCATGATTTTTTTAAAAAAATCAAAAAAATCAGATTTTTTTTGATTTAAATTAGATTTTTTTGATTTAAATCAGATTTTTTTGATTTAAATCAGGTTTTTTTTGATTTAAGTCAGAATTTTTGAATTTTATTTAGGTTTGTATTATTTCATTATTGTTTGTTCAGATGTAACACAGTTACAATAGTAAATAATTAAAATGCAGTAAATATTAAAATAATGGAATAGAAAATATAAATTTAATAATATTAATATTAATTGAAACTTCAGCAAACGAAACAGAAAACGGTAATTTTAAAAACACAAACAAAAAACAATAGGTACATATTATATAGCTACCTATACTCTATACCAGTGGTTCCCAAATAGTGGTCCGCGGACCCCTAGGGGGCCGCAGGTTATTTTGCGGGGGTCCGACAACCTTTGCTTTGAAACACTTGATGCCCTTTTGCACGACGTATGCGTGAACAAACTTTCTCTGAATACATTCTGCTAAAATCCAAACAAAGAAATCGGCCGGATGTTGCTTCAGATCTAAGATTAAAAATTTCCGTTCAGATTTACTAAGAAGGTTTAAGATTTAGTACTGGTTTAAATTGAAAACTTCTAAATAGTTGGTCAGTTATGTTTTGACAGGTTTTTGTCCTGTCATTGTTAATAAACTTATGAATTATTCTGATATTTCACCGATTTGCTTGGTTTCCAAATCATTTTCATCTTGGAACGAGTTGCTGTAATGAAGTTAGTTCTATTTTTGTCAAAAGTACTTACTAAAATTGCCCTTTTCTTTACAAATTTGTGAGAAAGCTCAAAAATAAGTTCATAGCATAAAACTTAATTGTCTTACACTTGTCAGTTTAAAACTTGTGGTTGTCAAATTAGACCTCACTACGTTGGAGAATCTGGCTGTTCAAATCTTAGACCAGATTTAGAAAGAACTATGACAGGAAAAACAGTATTTCATTTTTCTCATTAAAATCCATAACTGATGATTGATATATTATATTTTTTCTGCTAGAAAGAGAATATATTTTGTTCAGTTTAGTTCAGTTTTTCAGTTACTTTTATAGGATGCCGTTTTTATTTATAAATAATAGCATGCTGCCTTTTGGTGCAAATTGCCAAGCCATATTAAAGGCATTGAATAAATCGGCACTTTTGAAATAAATATTTTTTTAACAAAGGTTGTTTATTTTATTATTTTTGAAGCTAAACTGTTCATGGGGGTCCGCATGTTACTAATTTCTAATTTCGGGGGTCCAGAATTTCGAGACATTTGGGAACCACTGCCCTATACCTATTATAATGGTAGATAATAAAATCAAGTCGAGTTAAAATAAAATAATCATTCTCGTAATTATTATTTAATAATAAAATATCATTATGAAGAAAAATGATTTAAATCATTGATTTTTTTTTTCAAAAAAATCACTTGATTTAAATCACGATTTAAATCATGATTTAAATCATTTGATTTAAATCAAGCCAACCCTGTAAAGTGTCATATGTTTTACCGTCTCCATACTTAAACAGGGTAAAATTTTATATTTTGCGGAAATAAATATGCAAAAATAGTCATTTATGCATTGCAATTTCATTTACGCTCGTATTAGTAAGTTTCGCAAAGAGCTAGGGCACTTTTAAAGATATGTCGAAAGAGTTTTTCATATAGTGTGAGTAAAACAAGTTAAAAATTAACAGTTTGTGTTCTTTATGCTAAAATAAAATAGTCTCTAATATAATTTTGCTTAAATATTTATTCTTATGTCACACTTCCTCCTAGAACATAAATCGCTTGCTTTTTACCTGCATTTGTTAGTGTTTAAGATTTTGGGCGTGAGGATGGTAATGATGATGGGTGGACGGATTTGATTAAAAGTAGACGGTAATGATAGGGACGGTTATGAGAAAAATATAAATAAAAATTTGGCTAGGGGGCAATGCCGCTAGTTTAAAACTTCTCTGTTCGTATTTTAAAAGGTTTTAGGTTCTGTTATTGCATTATAGCTTTGCTTTTTTTATATCGTATTTTTCTTTAAAATAAAACCCTATAGACGGTAATGAGTGGTAAAAGGACAGAAATATATCAAAATATCCTATTATATTATAAAAACACACTTACCGATTTTGTCGTCAAAAATCTAGTGCACAACACAAACAATGAACGACCGCGCTTAATAGGGTGCAATAAAGTGACTGATGTTCCACCTAACAGACACTTAGGGTACCAGACGGTAATGAAACAAATCTTGCGGGACAAGTGTATTTTATCGTTTATTATTTTGTGGGCATATACTATATATAATAACTACTAAAAAAATGTAGAGATATATTTTTTCAAGTAAACGTAACCAAGCTTTTATTGAGATGTCAAAAATAGAAAAAACATACCAACCATAAGTATGAAGTTTTCCAATCGGGACATGAGACGGTAATGAGAAAACGATGGTTTAAATAAACCTACAACAAATAGTTGGTGGCTTTTGCTTATTTTGTGATAGTAGTAAGCAAAGTATGGGTGTGACGAATAATTTTGCAAAAAAGAATATAGTTTTTAACTAGTTTGTTTGATTCCTGACCGTATTTTTAAACAATTGAGTGTATGGTTTCCTGGGCATATCGGTCAATGGTTATAAATAAATAAATAAAATAAGTTTTATTGATTTATAACCATTGACCGATATGCCCAGGAAACCATACACTCAATAGTTTTTAACGTTATAATATCATTAAAAAACCTCAGGGACTGACATATTAAAACTATTTTAAAATGACCCATTTATACTGGTTCATTGCAAATTTATTAATAATTTTTATGTGAAAACACTTTTTAATAAGATGCCTTTATTAAAAAACACTAAAAAGCAAAAATATTTTTTGTTAGGTAGTATTTATTTTGAATACCTATATCTGATAATATTCGAAATACTTTTAATTTCTCAGTGGCTTAAGTAGGTACCAAGATTGTTATAGAGGTGCCAATACTAATGTACCGAGTTTGGAACACCCTGGGTAGGTTTTTGTATATAGAGGGTTGAAAATGAAACAAGCCTGATTTTTCATATTCATCATCCCTTAAGAAAGAAATGATTTGACACGTGTATCTTGTATGGAAGGGGGAAACCTTTTGCTTATATTTTCAATCCTCTGACTTCAGCCTGCAAGCAGGGGTGAGCTTCACCCCTAAAATTTTAAACGGGAATAGGGATCACTTAAGTGACAGCCCATTTTAAAGATCATTAAATTCTCTTTTTAATGCTGCTCTGTGTTTTTTAAATTTGGTTTAGTAGTTTTTCAGAATATGCCTTTTAAACATAGTGACCTGCCAAAATCGAAATAGTGGTTTTTTGGTTTTTTTTATGAGACGCCTTTTTTCTCACATTTTTGTAATTTATTTATTTATTTATAAAGCATCAACAGTAACATCCAATTACAGATACTTCCTAAAAAAAGCGCACATGACCGGTACATACAAACCACAGATCGACCCCAGTCTGCCATGTGGACATTATAAACAGCAACTCAGAGACTACAGAGACACATAACAAAACATCTGAACTACTTGATGCTCAAACTTTTAATAACTTTTTTGTAGGTATTGCTGAGGAAATCACTAATAAATTGTTGACCACAGATAAACTTCACTGAATATTTGACTGGAACTTTTAATAGTGAATGTTTTTCTTTTAAACCTACGACATATAACGTTGTTAGACAAAAAATGGGCCAGCTAAAGAACAGTAAGAATAAAGATTGCTTCGATATTAGCACTAAAATTTTAAAAAGTCTAAAAAATCTGTTAATATCTTCCCTTACCAATCTAATTAATCAATGTACCTATGGCCAGTTTTTTCCCTGCATGTCTTAAGATTGCCAAAGTAGTTCCTATATTTAAGAATAAGGGATCGGTTGATGATGTCAATAATTATTGACCGATTTACTTTCTTCCTGTTTTCTCCAAAATTTTTGACAGTTCAAATCAATTATTTTGAAACTAATAACATGTTTTCTCAGAGCCAATATGGTTTTCGTAACAAGAAATCAACTACTCTTGCCATAAATTCCCTTACTGAGTGCATAGCTGAGGGTAAGGAGCGAGGGCTGGATACCTGTGCCTCTTTCTTCGACCTAACAAAAGCATTTGACGGTGTGTCTCATCATATACTACTGCAAAAGCTGTCATACTATAATTTTAACCCTGAATCCATCATTTTAATACAGTCATATTTGTCAACCGTAAACAATTTGTTTTTCTTGGTGGTAATAAATCTGGTGAGCAAAAAATCATGCATGGAGTTCCACAGGGTTCTGTACTAGGCCTAGTCCTATTTTTGATTTATATTAATAACCTAGCAATACCACATAAAAATATAATTCTTTTCACTGATGATACCACAAATTATATAAGCCACCATCCCTCGGACCCTGTACAGACCACTATCCATGAAGCACAATCGAATATAGAAGAATGGTTCCTATCCAATCGCCTGAGCCTTAATGAATCAAAGACCCTAAACTTAAATTTCTCTGTAAGACCCTTAAATCCCAATATAAGAACAGATAATATGGTTAAATTCCTTGGTGTTTTTCTTGATCCCAGTTTAACCTGGTCAGAGCATGTCACCCAGATGAGTAAAAAACTAAGCCCAGCAAACAACAAACAGCCCCAGGACGTCCCATTTTGATCCGCAACGTCCCAGGTGGGATGATCCCAGCTATGACGTCCCTGGGACGTCCCCTGGACGTTAGAAAGATCACAAATTGGTCAAAAAGTGACGTCCTACGGACGTCTCAAGTTGCCGTCCCAAGGACGTCCGCAATGGGATTTAAAAAAAAATTAATTTGGTAAAATGTTTTTATAATGTGTAAAAACAAAATACTGTTGGAATCTTTATTGTATTGATCACTCTATATTATAATGACTTTACATTACCCCAGAAAGTGTTTTTTTTGTGTCAGTACTAGGACTGTTTGGAATTGCTAGGAGAAGGCGCTGCCTGTGTCATGCTCCTTCAATAATTCAACAAAATAATGTTAAATATTTACTCTTTGCACTCTGAATAAGTATTCTGTTATCTAACCGTGTTGGAATGATTTGATATGGGAAATACCAAAATTTCCTCTCTACGGGGAAATGCAGTAAATTGAAAATGCTATAAAATGTATCCAGACCCTTTAAGGCGTAGGGAATGTCCAGCAATGATCCTATATACGTCCCAAATATAGTCGCTATAACGTCCTAGTAAGGCCCTAAGATGATCCCATATATGTCCTGTGTAACCTTTATGGGATGATCCCAGATACATCCCGACCTGTTCCAAACGGACGTCCCAGGGACGTCCTTGGGATCTTATGGGACATTCCGGGACGTCCCTGGGATGTAGGATATATCCCAGACTTACGTCCCAGGGACGGTTTTGTGTTGACTGGGAGATAACCTATTTAATCAGAAGTCTCGCAAGGAGTCTATCATTGGAGGTATTGTTGACAGCTTACCATGGGTATTTTGAATCTAACATGCTGTATGGCATCCTCATTTAGGGCCATTCAGCCCATGCTGCTAGGATTTTGGGCTTCAACGTAAATGCGTACGCGCCATGGTGGGGCTTGGGTGTCGTGAGTGCTGGCGTAGCCACTTCAGAGAGCTTGGTTTACTGACCTTTCCTTCAGCATACATTCTTCAATGTCTTTGCTACTTTAAATAAAATATGCAGTGTTTTACACCACACTTTGAGGTTAACAGTTATATGACACACGCAACAACAATAATATCATACCCAACTTTCACAGGCTTGCAAGAACCAGGAGGGGCACTGACTACTACTGTGTCTTGTTTTTTAATGTCCTACCACTTCCCATAAGAGAGTTGGAGGAAGGAATATTTCTGGGAGGATGAGGCGGTTTCTGGTTATGAGCTCATTTTATTTTTTCCAGGAGTATCTCGATTAATATTTTAATGAATTATTTTAATGTGTTGCCTTTGAAAGTGCGTATTTGTATTGTATGTAACGCATTTAAAAAAAATTGTACAAATGTTGAATGTAGCTAGATGAAATGTCTTAAATGAAAGTATAATATGTATAATGTTTTTAATATAAATCTTTAATTTGTTTTATAGCCAGAATGTGTTGTGAACAATTTATTATTTTTTCACTTGTAAAAGCACTTTTTTAATTGTTTATTTATTTACTTATTTATTCATCAACGTAACCACTTTTATAAGTTAACAATACAAAATACTTACTTTAAATAACATACACCTATTGTGAAATTGTCCTTTTGGCCAGTTTTTTGAAATTAAAATATGATATATCATAAAAAGAAGTCCAATTTATCACAGTGCTTATTTACACTTGATGATATTCTGTTGACAGCATTATACAATAAATACCAAGTACGACAAAGGGGCAGGTGCAGAAGAGTTATACTACGAGTTGTAAACATTCAGGACTATTTATGTGATTATTAAACGTGTTATACGCAAAACAAATGTCATAGTATTTATTATTATCTCTACTGCGCTCCAGAGGAGCAAGTAAACCATAGTCAGATGGTCATTCAGATAAATTCCATTGACAGAGAGTTTAAAAGGCGCGTATTTAATAAATTTTCGCTGTATGTTCTCTAGTCTGACTATATAAACGGAGTGTTAGTTTTATTAATTTTAAAGAAGGTTTTTAATGAAACAACATTGACCTTTTTGATGACATTTAACCAGTCACTCTTTTTATTTCTGCTACTTTATGACGTCACTTCCAGAGAAAATCTTAAATTGACTGGCGCTTACCTGAGCAAATGAAATATGACAATAAAATTTTAATAAACGTCAACTGAACACGCTACCAGACAATAAAAGGACCTGTAATAATATTTTGTTAAACGTCAACTCAACACACTATCCAACAATAAACTGACCTGTTCTTATGTACAAGGGGTGCAAGCGCTTAGTCAATTTAGGGTTTTCCCTCGAAGTGACGTCACAGCGTAGCATACCGTTGTAAGTGTATCGTGATTTCTAATCTAATACCTACTATAACAATACATTTACTAGTAACCTTTTATACAAAAGTAGCATGTACAAAATTACACTCAACAAGGAGTAATATCGTGACCATTAGAAAATTCTAATATAGATCTCACAAATGAAGTAAACAATACCTTAAGGGCATCTAAAGATGTAAAGTCTCTACTTATCCTTTTCATAAAACCTAACATTTTGTTCGCCCTGGCTATGGTCAAGCTTCCAGCTTCCATTTCTATCTAATCACGCACCGAGTTATATCTTGTTCCCAAAAGAGCTATCAATGCTGAAAGGTACATTAATGAGATAGTAGCAGATTATGTTGTTCTACATGCACTGTTGGTAGAAAATGGTTTTCTCCTTATGGAAGATAACGCTAACATCCCACAAATGGACTGGCCACCACACAGCCCAGATTTGAACCCTATCGAGCGTGTCTGGGATATGTTCGGTAGGAGAATTCGAAACCTACTACCTGCCCCCAGAACCTTAGATGAGCTGCGTAGAGCACTCTCCGAGTAATGGGCAGCTGTATGCTGTATGCGCAAAGTATGCCGAGAAGATAAACGCTGTCATCCATGCTCGTGGGGTAACACTCGACATTAGTACTGTTTTCGTGAACATTTTCAATGTTATTTTGTTGTGTTATTGTTTAATAACATAAGAAATTTAAGGTAATATAAAAATTAATTCAAAATTATTAGTGTTTTTTTTAAACATCATTATCTCTGACAAACATAGGCGGCTTTAGGGGGGTGGCTTGGGGGGCTAAGCCCCCCCGCTTGATGGCTAAGCCCCCCAAATCCAACTGAGTGGCCTAGCCGCCTATGTATAAACCAGGGGCTTAAACCCTCCCCAAATATATAAACCAGGGGCTTTAAAATCGGCTCAAAAACAAAAGAATTATGGAGGTTTAAAATTCGTTAAAATATTAAAGTGCCGTTTTTTCGTGCCGGTCAGTGTATTATCATTAAAGATTCCTATTATACTTCAAAATTGCTCCGATTTCAATGTTTAGAACTTCAGTGTACACGTTACCTAACTTTGAATAAAATTAACTTTACCATTAACCACAGTTATAAATACCTAAAAATATTATTCATACTTCTTAGTGCTTTTTCTTTTGTGAAGTTGGTTCATTTTTTTGAAAAAGAAATTATTATTTATTTATATAATATTTATTTTTCACATTTGTTCGTTTAATTTATTTTATTATATTTTTGCTTATTTATTTTCGTTGAATGATTATGATGTAAGACAGTTTTTTAACCAGTTTGTTTAGAAAATTGTTAAATGTAAATGCAAGATACATTGAAATTTTTGTAGACCTCAAGTGCCAGTGAAAACTGAACCAGAGGACACTGGAAATGATGTATTTCAGGAATGGAAATTGAAAAACGAAGAAGTAGATATCAAGGAGGAAGGATTAACTGAAAGCGCAATTGAGTAAGTACTTATTTTGCTAATTACAATTTCTGAAATAGCTTAAGTTTCTTTTACTTTAAAATTATAACATTATCTGTATAACTTAGTTGTATGTATTAAGTACATATTAACCTTATTTTGATGGAACAATAATAATTGATAAAATAAACCAGCTTGCACAACGCTGGTTTTTACATCGTTTTAAAAATATCAGCTTAATATGGAACACTTAAGGACATGATATTGGGCTTGTAAATATTGCTGAAGTTTTTAGATATTCTTTAAGCAAAAAGAACTAGATCTTCTAAAAATTAGATATCAATATTAAACGCCAGTAAGGCGCAATAAATCCGAAACATCTGATTTTTTTGAGTACAATGAGAAAAACTATTAGCATAAAAACTATTAAAATTACTATTTTTATCCGTTGGCAAATGACCTAAAAACGATATTTTAAGAAATAATTTTATTTTAAATTTAAGTTTGCAATATTCACAACAATATACAGGGTGTCCCATAAGTCATGGATCAAACGAAGTGAGGTGATGGGGGAGGTCATTTGCAATCAGAATAACCATATATGTTGTTATCCGATTATTGATAGTTTAAAAGTTATTTGATATTTTTCATTTTAACCTAAAACTGCTTTATGCCTCAACAATAAGCTCAAGAAAAGGAAAACTGTGAGTTGTTCAGCTAATAATTTTTCAGTGAACACACAAATGTTGTATTTTTCCGATAAAAGCACTTTCGTCAAATTCGTTACCATTTATCAAATAGAATAGCTTATTTTCGAAACACTGTGTTTTACGAGAACCTTTACTTGATTTTGAAGTTACACCAATGGAAATTAATAAACAAAATATTAATTGCCCAATCATCACAAAAAATTGTCCATTCTTTGTAGATTCTAACAAGGTTTAACTGACGGATTTATTATCAAAATTACTTTTTTTAAAGAAATTATTTTGCAAATTTTACAAATAATTCGGGTTATAAACAACAGTATGCGTTTATTCTATGTTTGAGCTACCTGAGACACTACTTGTCGCTTGTTTGCACACAACATCATGCATTATACCGTACGTGAGTATGCAGAAATGCATTACGTTTACGGAGTTTGTGACGGGAATGCTCGAGCTTCTGCACGAGAATATCGTGAACGATTCCCTAAGGAGTTTCAGGAATCTGTCCTTCCAGGTATGAGTTATGTAACCGTTGATATAATACAAGTAGTCTGGATAATGTCCGCGACTAGGGGATCGTTCACGATATTATCGTGCAGTAGTTCGAGCATTTCCGTCACAAACCCCGTAAATGTAATGCATTTATGCATACTCACGGCGCTTACATCCGGCTGTACAAACAATTTAATCATGAATAAAACTAATTAGACAGTTGTAATGTGACAGCACTTATGTTAACGTCATTGCCAAAGCTGACTAAACGTCAATTAAATTTACTACTTGAATAAAAGTTTTGTGCAACACGCTGATTATGTTCTAACCATAGGCAACATATATTTAGACCATCACAACGTATTCGCGACACCGCTGAATCCGTCCAATGTATGGGCGAAAAAGTGCGTTTGTACGCATTGGGCGCCAGTCAGATCTTTAAACGACGGTCCTCTCGAGGCATGCGCACTCGGGACGTCTCGTAAAAGTGGTTGTTGAACTCAATGACGCAACTCGGCGATCAGAACCGGGCCGAAAAAATTTCAGTCATTTTTATGTTATGGTATTTTTGGTTGGGGTGGCGAATATAGCGAACCTCTGAAGCTTGTTATTTCGATACAAAAATAGTCTTTACAAAGTGTTACAGACATTTCATATATTTCGCCAATTATGTATCCAACTTTTAAATATAAGGAATTATTTCGTAGTCTATTTCTTACAATTAGGGCATAAATACAAATAGTTTAATTCCAAATTTAAATTATATCAATATGTGAAAGAATAGTGGGTAAAAAATATAATTTATCTTAAATGCACTCCGGTATTGAAGTGAATACACACACGGAGAAGTAGAAATATTTGTCAGTGACGTATATTGAGTGTGGTCAAGGTGTCAGAAAGGCACTGATGGGATGTGTGTGTATTAGGGGCATTGTATAAGGGGTAAGATGGTGTAAGAAGGTCATATATAGTGTCTATGCCTCCTTCCCCTATATTGCATAAGGGTGAGTGTGTCCAAAAGGCATATTTGCGCTTTCGCCAAAGGGGCACTAAAAATACTAGTGGATTAGGGTAGAGGGGAGTATTTTAAAAGGGATAGCGAAAGAAAAAAGCGCGTTCGCCAAAGGATCGCTAAGATATCAGTGGATTAGGAGGGTGTGTCCAAAAGGCATATTTGGGCTTTCGCCAAAGGGGCACTAAAATACTAGTGGATTGGGGTAGAGGGGAGTATTTTAAAAGGGATGGCGAAAGAAAAAAGCGCTTTCGCCAAAGGATCGCTAAGATATCAGTGGATTAGATTGACATGGGGCCGTAAGTAGTAGCGCTTTCAGCAAAGTATCAAGTGCACAACTGTAAATAGGTGTAAAAATATTTACACCTTACCATAGAACTTGGTTTGTTCAATAATTATACAGGATGCGATGCCAGTCCAATAAAATATACACATGTAATTTTTTTGATTTACTATTTTACTTCTTAAAACAGTTGCATATTTTATTTCTATTGTTTAGAATACTATGTTTATATTTGATTTCAACTTTCAATTTTGTAAATGTAACGTTTAAAAAATTAAGAGGGGGGACATTAAAGAGACGCACTGTATATGTATAAACTGAGCTATTTTCGAGGAATTATCGACAGTTTTGTATAGCAAGAAAACTCAGATTTAAGCCAACAAACTATACACTTTTTGTTAAAATCTCACTAATGGTTACATTTTTATCATTAATAAAAAGAATAATTACAAGTAATATATTTAGCATTTATTACTCGATAAAAGATTCACGTCATGTGAAATAAATTTTGAAGTACGGTCCTGTCTATCACAAGGCAAACGTTCGACAAGGCGCAAGCCCGCAGAAGACCGTCTTTGTTTACGGATTCAGCTTGGTAAATTTGCCACATTCGCAAATGACACTATTTCTCTATTATATATTTTCTCTATGGTTCTAACCGAATAAATCGTGTGCAAACAAATGACAAATAGTATCGTAGGTAGGTCTAACACAGAATAAACCATGGATTTATTAGGACTGGATACGGGATGATTTCACATTCTTTGAAGCCAAAACAAACCATTCTAAACGACACTGTAAACACAATTTGTAAACATTGGCCACATCTTATTTTACCTTGTATTTTTGTACAAAATACGTTAGAAGCATCACAAGATTTACTAAAAGTAATAAAAGCCCCAAAATATTTTATTTTTCTGCTAAATAGTAATAAATTTAAGTTAAAAAGGTTTTATTATTTATAGGTTATGTTATGTTAGGTTATTTCTAAAGGCGATTATTTAAAGTCGCTCTGAGTCATTTATAAATCTATATAAATCTATACGTCGCACTTTCTCTTTTCTAGTTCATTAGACAAAGACGTACGTGTAACCGAGCGTTCCCAGACGTTTTTCCTAAGCACCCAGCAGACAACAACACTTCTGAGCTCCAACACTCCAATGCTATTTTATCTCTTTCTACTACCATTCTTGATTCAATTACGTAGTAATTCGTAGTCTTGTCTATGTTCGTAGTTCGTAAACTGCTCTGTCAAGAGAATAACAAACAACAAAATATTTATATTATATAAGGCTTCACGTTCGATACGCTCACAGTATACGGATATCGAATCCTATTATAATAGATCCATGGAATAAACGCACATTATTATTTATGATCAAAATTATTTCAAAAATTTCTTTAGAATGACTTATTTGCAAAATAATTTCTTTAAAAAAATGTTGATAAAAAATCCGTCAGTTGAACCTTGTTAGAATCTACAAAGAATGGGCAATTTTTGTGATGATTGGGCAGTTAATATTTTGTTTATTAATTTCCATTAGCGTAACTTTAAAATGAAGTAAAGGTTTTAGTAAAACATAAAGTCTTTCGAAAATAAGTCATTCTATTTGACAAATGGTAACGACTTTGACCAAAATGCTTTTATTGGAAAAATACAGCATTTGTAAGTGTCCACTGAAAAAAGATTAGCTGAACAACTCACAGTTTTCTTTTTCTTGAGCTTTTTGTTGAGGCATAAAGCAGTTCTAAGTAAAAGTGGAAACTATCAAATAACTTTTAAACCAGCAATCAATTAGATGACAACTATATGGTTATTCTGATTGCAAATGACCTCCCCCTCACCTCACTACGTTGGATCCGTGACTTATGGGACACCCTTTATACTTTATAGGATTTATGGCATTTTGCTCAACCGAGATGTGGATTTATTTTGTTTTGCTTAATTGATTTGACCTTAATGCTTTTTTGTTTATTTATAAGCTTTTTATTTTTTAGCGGGATAAAAGTAAAAATGCTTCAAAAATATATGCATAATTGGAATTGCACATTTTATCAAATGCATTAGAAACCGCTTCCAAAAATCATTACATCGCGCGTCGTTCTGAATCCGACAATTAATAAATCCCCCACTCCCTATAAACATGTGTTATATTTTGGCAAATATGGCCCCAAATCAAAGGATAAAGCGTTTAAAATACTTCTAAACCGGTAGTATATATTTTAAGGGAGGTACACGGGGGGAGCGACGTTTAACTGCTTCGATCGGACTATTCTCCGCCATGAAAATCAAGCAGGTTTTTTGTTCTCCTTTTCCTGCAAAGCCATCCCTTAAATTTTCCCACTACCAACCCCCCTATTAATCCTTCTCAGTCCCTTGGGACAGATTTAGAATTGTTCATGGCCTCCGTAAGTTAACACGGAGGAGGCCCATCGCAACCAAGTCACTCAGACTTAAACTACCTAGGGCTAACATCCGCCCCGGCCACTAGTGGTCGTTTATTCTTGGTGGGCGCTCAATGGAAGTTGAGTCCGTACTAAGAAATCTTTTAAATGTATATATATAGTGTGATGTATTGTAAATATATTATATGTTATATGTACAACTGTAGACATAAGCCTGAAAATTGTAACAAGCATTGAATAAAGTAGTTTTCAAAGTATTCTCCGCCCGATTACTGAGGTTAAACGACGCCAGCCACGATTAGTACTTGGTTGGGTGACCGCTTGGGAACGCTGTGTGTCGCCGCTCTAAACAAGGAAGATGATAGAGGAATTCTTCCTCGGCTTGGATAGTACCACCCCACATATTAGTGATGTAAGGATCGTATTCAAAAATCCGTTGGATACGAATATTAAAATAATACGTATTACCCGTAACCGGCCGAGAACTTGAATACGGATACGGAATCAAAATAAATACGCATTCGGGTCAGCCCGCCCCACCCGAATCGAATTCAAACGAGAACGAACGACGGTGCCCTGCTATCCCTAACCTTCGACCAGCGTTGCCAATTTGCCAGTAATTTAGGGCTCTGCCAGTATTAAGATAATCCCAGTAATCTTTTTTTTTTTCATAAAAATACATACATTATCTAATGATGATTTAAATGCCAAATAAAAATTATTCATAGTCGATTTAAATTGTGTCGATTTATATCTCTCTTCTTCATTTCTTCTAACCAATTCAAGAGTTCAAATGCAAGGATGATATTAGTGACTTTGTGGTTGATGGCTTCCATATCCCAAGATTTTTATATTTTTATGCTTTATATTTGGGATTTTCTGGAGCATTGATCCTATTAATCAGATCATCAGCTGTTATCTTTTGTCTCTTTTTAATAGGGTCAAACAAAAGGATGCGAGATGGTAAGGGTTGATCGGGGATTCTCTAAAGAAATCAAGTACTCGGGGACAGTCCTTGACCAAAGACTGAATTGGAACTCGCACCTAGAAAGGACTGTCTCTGAAGCCTCAATGGCAATCTGGTCCTGCCGTAGGCTTTTCGGTAAGACATGGGGCTTAAAACCCAAAATGATCTATTTGTCATACCTAACTGTTGTAATGCCTATTGTCACATACGCCTCACTGGTGTAGTGGACAAAAACAGAGGAAATTACAACGCAAAGGAAGCTGACAAAATTACAAAGGCTTGCCTGCCTGGGTGTTACGGGCGCAATAAAAGCCTGCCCATCTATAGCTCTGGAGGAAATGCTAGACTTTCTTCCACTACATTTATGTATAAGGATGGAAGCACTGACAAGTGCCTTAAGAGTTACCCAAACAACAAAACTTAAGTCAGGAGATCTGACTGGTCACCTGAAAATACTAAAAGACATCCAGTTAGAGGATATGACCAAACCAACAGATGCAGTGCCAGAAGTGTGCGACTTTCAGCGCTCTTTTCAAGTGGTTATCAAGGACCGTCGAAGTATGAGCGAAACAGCGCTGCAGTTTGAAAAAGGTTCACTAGTGTGGTACACAGATGGATCAAAGATGGCAGAGGGGGAGGAGCGGGGGTCTTTGGACCAAAATGCCGAATTTCAAAGCCTCTGGGCAAAGCACCTTCCATCTTTCAAGCAGAAATGCACGCGATAGATTTATGCGCCACCGAATGTGTCAACAAAGGCCTTAAAGGCGCAAATATCTACATTCTATCGGACCGCCAAGCAGCTATAAAGGCACTAGCTTCATGTACCTTCTACTCCAAACTAGCGTGGGACTGCCGACAATCCCTGAACCAACTGGCAAAAAACAATAGTATGACTCTAATGTGGGTGACGGGTCACAAAGGTGTGGAAGGCAATGAAATTGCTGACCAAATTGCTAAAGAAGGAGCACAGCACCTTTTTATGGACCTGAACCCTTCTGCGGCATCACTAGAAGTCACCGTACGGAAGCCTCAGGGAATGGGAAAAAGAACAGAAAACAGCCCACTCGAGGAACGCTCCAGGGCAAAGACAGACAAAGAGAATGATTAGTTATCGGCCTGACTATACAAAAAAGCTCCTCGAGCTTTAAAAGAATGAACTTAGACTGGTTACTTGCCTTCTCACTGGACACGGCCTTTCGAGGTATCACCTCAAAAAGATGGGAAAGACTGATGAAGAACACTGTAGATTCTGTAAGGAAGCAGATGAAACTGCCGAACACTTGCTCTGTGAATGCAGAGTAATAATACGGATATTTACAATACTAACACCCACAGTACATGGTACTTAGACTTTGGTATTCGTGGACTGTCAGAAGCCAAAAAAAGGAAAAAAAGGATAAGCCGTTTAAAATACTTCTAAACAGATATAATAGGTCTGTTCCAACAAGCAGTTAGAACGGTTTTCTGACCGTCCGAAACAATCAGTCATTTACATGCACTAAACGCGTCTGTCGCCTTGCAACATGTAATATTTATCTGGGCACCTCTATTTCTGATCGAAAACCGTTCTCGGACTCGGTGTTGGAACAAACCTTATATGTTAAGAGAGGTATTGAATTTGGCTTAAAATCGGCAGGTTTTAAGTCAGTTTGCTTAGTTTAGCGGTACAAATACTGTTGTTGTTGGATTTATGCGTTTTGATAGAACTGGATGTTCTAAATCATAGATTGAGCCAACTACAATAAAAGTTTTATCCGGAACGTCTTAAAGACGCATTTATTGTATTTTGCTCATTGCTCAGTTGTTCCTCAAATGAGGTTTGCTCTGTAAAATGGCAGCATATTTGTACGTTATCGTCTTAACTCCATTAAAGAATGTAAAAAATATCTATGCACCTATTTCTTTCGCAATATTTCCAATTATTCTTAGACAGGGCGTGTTAAGAACCTTATTCAGTTCAACTCCTTCAAAAGTCAGTCTTGCTTCCTGTCACACAAAAAATCTAGCAGCGCCTATTCCATCCACATAAATGGTCAAGTCCTACAGAGGAGCAAAGAAACTTTCGATCTTGTTGGCACTTGATCTCAGCTGGCACAAACACATTACTTTAATAGCCAAAACGTATCAAACGTCTTGGAGAAATCCAACAGAATTAGTAAACTGGCTTGACCTTTATCATACGCAGTCATAATATCTATAACGGAGGTGCCTGTGTTAAAATTCTTACGGAAACCACATTGGTTGTCTGGAATGAGTTGATTTTCTATAAAAAAAAGAGTACATTTGATCATGCTGAACTTTTTCCAATAATTTTGACAGTACAGGAAGAATACTAATTATTCTTAAATCTGAGAAGGTTTTAGGATTATTAGTTTTAGCAAGAGGTTTTCCGATGGCGATTTTCCAAGCGTCAGGAAAATAGTTACGCTCTATACAGCTGTTAATAATGTAAAGAATATAAATATCTATAAAAGGACTAGAATGTTTTATCATACTAATTGAAATATTGTCAGTTCCACAGCAGTTTGTTTTAATAGAATATATAGCTTTATTAATATGCTTGACAGTAGTAAGTTGAAAATTAAGCGCAATATTTTGCCTGTAAATGTTATTATTATAAAACTCCATCATGCCGCTGCTTGACACATTTTGCAAAAATAAACCGAAAAAATTGTTAATATTTTTCGGGTTAGATAAATTGGGGGCAAACTATAATTTCTTCTAGTGTGTATATTAAAATCTCTTAAAGTATTCCAAGTTTTAAAACTATTATTTCAGCAACGATGTTTTCAAGGTAATGCCTTTTTGCCCTCCTTACCAGTGTTACCGTTTGATTACGTAGTTGTTTATATACATTTCTATTATCGTCGCTACGATTTTTTTTATATCTTTGTATCGCCTTTGATCTTAGTTTTTTTGCCTGTTTTATTTCTTCAGTTAACCAGGGTGCTCTAGGTTTTGTGATTCGAGTTTCTGTAAGTGGGGCATGTTTGTCAAATAAACATATAAACATTTCATTAAATAGTTTAATTTTAGAATTAACATTTTCATTTCTAAAAATGACATCCCAGTCAATCAAAATCAATCAATCCCAATCAGTCAAAAAATTTTGGTGGTTGAAGTTATTGTAACAGCGGTATTTTATAATTTTAGGCCGGGGTTTAATTGATTTAAAATTCATATTAACAAAAGCACGGTTATAATCTGATATATCATCGGTGAGCAAGGTACCCTGAGATTCTACCAATTTTAGATTATTTACAAAAATAGGGTCAATAAGTGTTCTCGTCCTATAGGTTATTCTAGTAGGTTCGTTTAAAATCTGTGAAAGCCCACAAGATTCAAAACATTCTAACACTGGCTTATTTAGAATAAAAAAATTAACGTTTAAGTCTCCCATAAAAATCACGTGATCAAACAGTGGACAAAGATAAGACAGAATGGAGTCAAAGCCAGCAATAAAATTATTCGCATTCGAGTTAGGAGGCCTATAGAAAGCCCCAACACATATGGTTTTAGAGTGTAGTATAATTTTAATAAAGATATATTCAAGTTGAGGACTTACCTGTAAATTGAAATTAACAGGTTGGGCCGAGATAAAACTGTTTGACGTACGCACATACTCCCCCACCGCCACCCTGCCGCCTGTCAATTATATATAGAACATAACCAGGAATAGCAACTGCCTCGTCGGGAATATCAGGGGTAAGCCAGGTTTCCGTAACCATAACTACGTCATAGACATTATTTCTTACCAGGAGGGAAAAATCATAAAAACTTCTAAGAAGTGATCTAACCGCGGACCTTCCGCGCGTTAGGCGGATGTGATAATCACTACACTACGTACCCATATAACTTTCTAAAGCAGAAGTCCTACCTATTTCGTGTCTGAATTCGCCGTCGTGTTGTATTTTCCGCCATGTTGAATTTTCATTGATTTTTGATTTTTCTCGTAATTATCACCTTAAACACTATTTATGTTCCAAATTTCCAAGATCTAGCTCGATTGGAAGTACCCTAGATCTATGATGATCAATCAGTCAGTCAGTGAGTGCCCGAAATTGTGATTTCTGGACACTCGTATCTTGGAAAAGATTCCACCTAGACGTATGAAATTTAAAATACTGCTTCTTTTTGGTAACCTCACCCCAGAAAAAATTCAGTCCTGTAACGCAACTATCCTCGAAGATAGAAGGGAGTCGAAAAGTGCTCCAAATGGGTCGCGTAAATATAGCACAGAGCGCGCCCGTATATATACATATATATATATATATATATATATATATATATATATATATATATATATATATATATATATATAGTTTTTTGGGGTATATTTTTTGGCTCAGCGGTCTGTAAGTCACTCAAATAAACTCATTTATTCATTAAATCCTCTATATTTCGTCATTTATTTATGACTTCATCAGGAGGCAACGCTAAAAAAATTATAATTTCAATAAAAAAAAAATGTCAATACAGCAAGGCTAACATTGTAACTTACAAGTAGAGTCATAACAGCCAACCAACATTCATTTAAACTTATTACAAACAATTTTAAAACTTATTATCTACTGCATCCTGTGTAATTGCTACTTCGATTCTAAAGTATTAGTTTGTCAAGATATAAATTAAAAAATCAAAAAACAGCAAAAAAGGAACTGTTTAAAAAAATCATTTTCAATTTTGTCAAAAGGGAAACAAAAACATTTACATACGTACGAAATAATTCAACCTGCTACAGTGTTTGGGCAAATTTATTGATAGTAATGTACAGGAATGTGGTTAAGAAATGTAAAGGGTTTTTCTTCTTTGTTTAAATAGTTTTAAGGATGTTACAATAAATGGTAATTAATTGATCAATATCAGATCTTTAGTTTATACAGTCAGTTGTGTTGTTTATTGTACCATTTCCAAGAATAAACACTTCTTATAATTGTTTTCCCGTTCTAAAATGGTTGTATTTTCATAATCGAAACTGTGGTCCATATTTTGAAAATGAACCGCCAGTGCACAAGACTTTTTCCCTATTCTACGGTCATTCTTGTGTTGAGTAATACGTTGTTTGAGGCTTTGTATCGTCTGACCTATGTATATAACATTTATCGCATTTTTGACAGGGTATTTTGTAAACACCATTTGAATTTTGCAGGATAGGAGTTTTGTCTTTGGTTTTTGTGAAGATACTTCCAATAGTTAAAGTATTGCATTTAGCTATTTTTATGTTTTGCAAAGGTTTAAAATGGGCAATGACATTGTTAGTTAATCCTTCGATGTAGGGTAACTCTTTGTACTTTATATGGGTAGGAGACTGATCTTCGGTGGGACCGTCAAAAAAGCCAGTGTTGTAAATAAGTTTATGAAGTGTCCCCCTTGGGTAACCGTTATTAAGAAACAAGTCAAAAAGGCTCTTCAGATTCTTACTCAAAGAACGTTCATCGGAGATATGAGTGACCCTATTTTTCATAGCTATTACTGTATTGTACTTTTGATTCATCGGGAGGTTAGAAAAATAGTTTATGTATCTTCCCGATGAGGTTGGCTTTCGATGCCAATCCAACATCACCCTATTATTGTCACCTCTAACCAACAAGGTGTCCAAAAACACTGTTATTGGTTTCGGTTTCAAAAGTAAATTGTAAATGATCATTTATTGAATTAAATATTTGGAGTGTGGTGTCAATCTGATTACTAGGAACAGCACTCACAATGTCATCTACATATTGTATAAAAAGGGTAAGTCAAATGGCAGTTTCAATGTAATACTGTCTAACATGTAATCCATAACTATTTGCGCTAAAATAGTAGTAGGGGAAAGGCAGGCAAGATGGCATAGCATCTTTAATTTTTCGAATATTACCTTATCATTAAAGTTCAAGCAACAATTCTTAAATCTGGTGATGGCCAAGGGTATTCGCAAAGTATCTTGACACAAAAATGTTGACTTCTAAAATCCATTTATTACAAAAAAAAATCGAAAAATATACATGCTAAAATCCATCTTGCCCGACCGGGTCGGGTAAGATGGCATTAGGCAATAACACTACACTAACGACTCGTAATCTTATCTTAACGCTGGTTAAACTTAAAACTGAGGTGTTTTCTAGTATTAACTGCAACTTTATTTTTATTTCCAACTCGACGTCGCAGGGTAGTCGCAGATACGTTGAAAGTTTTACTTGCTCGAGCCTATCCCATTTATTTTTTCCTAACTGCTTCTATAGCTCTTGTCATATTAGCCTCATCACAGCTTCCTCTATTTGTTTTTCTTGTATATGAGTAACCCATTTAGAAAAAAGAATAAAAATTCTTGTAATCCTTTGTAACACAAACAATAAAAATAAAGGGGCGGGCAAGATGGAGTACCCTGCCATCTTGCCCAGCAGACGGTTAGGCCAACTTGCCCGCCTCTCACATTTTTAAAAATTATTGGCTAAAAATATGTGGAGAAAAGCTAAAGTAAAAATGTAAGAACGCGAAAATAAAGGTTGTGATCCTACAGTTGCGACAGTGTACACAAATTACATAAAAAATTCAATTATGATTACTTAATCTGCTTCTAAAATAAGACTTACATTAGATCAACTTCACATAAAATCACATAAAAACAAATAGCGCCTGTCTCGCTGCTGCAACCGACCTACCATTACAAATGAGGGATGTTGCCAACATGTGCGCTAATTTGTCACACATAGAGGACATTTTAGTGGATAGTGTTATTTTATATAGACGATGTGCCATTTTGCCCGCCTATGCTATCTTGCCTGCCTTTCCCCTATATATATATATATATATATATATATATATATATATATATATATATATATATATATATATATATATATATATATATATATATATATATATATATATATATATATATATATATATATATATATATATATATATAGTGTGTCTGCTTAGGTTCGCAGCATATGGGAAACTTTTTTATTATTAATTTTATGAGGTAGGTACCTGTACAATGTCATCTACATATTTGTATAAAAAGGGTAAGTCAAATGGCAGTTTCAATGTAATACTGTCTAACATGTAATCCATAACTATTTGTGCTAAAATAGTAATATATATATATATATATATATATATATATATATATATATATATATATATATATATATATATATATATATATATATATCTGTGTGTGTGTGTGTGTGTGTGTGTGTGTGTGTGTGTGTGTATGTATATATACAGTGTGTCTGCTTAGGTTCGCAGCATATGGGAAACTTTTTTATTATTAATTTTATCAGGTACCTGTACAAAAATTTTAGCTCAAAATTAGCTTCAAACAAAAAGATCCTAATACCTAAGCATGTACTTTTTTTATTTACCTATTTTTAATCACATTCGACAGAAGATTTGGCTTTTATTAACAGGTTTATTTATATCGTCCTTAGTTTTTAAGCGAAATTCCTCACAACTTAAATTAACAATAAACTTTGCCTTCATAACTTCTTCCAGTGTTAAAACAGTCTTTTTTCATCTGTCCAACAATTTTTAAATTTGCTAAAGTCTATCACAGTCTACGTTAGTACTACCAGGTAACGTAAAAATACTCAATACGATTATTTGATACAAGGAAAAGTTGTTTCAAATGAATCATTGTATTTACACTTGCTTAGCGCACTTATTTCCGACAAAAACTTCAAAAACTCCACAAAAGAACTATAAAAACGAAAGACTTCGTTCCGAGCGACTCACAACGAGGCTCTGACTGGAATTAAAATCAAAACAAGAAACACGCTTTCTCTGTCGGACTCGCACGCTGTTCATACAATAATAAAGTTTATTACTATTACTACACAATACAACCCAGCCGTTTGGTTAAAACATGAAAGTCCAGCAGACACCATGTTTTGTTTTCTTATAAATGGTCAACACTTTAAACACCATTAAAGAACTGAAAACTTTTTCCCACTACTAGAATGAGAATGAGAATTTTAAAAGCCGGCCGGTCAAAGTGCACCAGAGGAGCTAGCGGTAGCACTGCACGAACCCGTTATGACGTTGTGATGTTGCGCAGTCACTTAACGCGCCGCTATACCAGATGTTCAACCAATCACAGCGTGAGCTTTCGTCGCTTACCGCGTACCGGATCATCTTTCAGTTCAGTTTCCTCTCGGCGCAAAAAATAGATGAAGAGAGAAGAGCGATAAAAATGGAAACGAGGAAAGAGATAGCACTGCATCCGAGTCCGAACATTTGGTCAGAGCCTGTCGCCTTGTAAAATTTAAAAAAATTCAATCATCGATTATCATCGGGAACAAAAAAATTGATTTGTAAAAAACGAGCATTAAAGGGGATATGGAGAATATCCTTCAACGGGTTCTGGACAATACGCTGCGGACGCACCCTTGTTTGGAAACAAATAATGGAGGACATTTTCAACAAATTCTCTACTAGATAAGTATCATTTTTTAAAACTTATTTATTAGGTTTACTTATTGATATTTAAATTATGATAGGCAGATATTGATTAAAACTAAGGCTGCTGATAAAAAGGAGTGATTTCGCAGTGGCCTTATTACTAATTTTTTTTCTCTTAGCTTAGGAAAGGTTTAAAAATTTTTACCTGTGTCTTAAATTACGCTTAAAACAGAAAATAAATTATCCTTAAAGATTTATATGTCGGGCAATGTTACAACACATTCAATTGTTTTAAGTTTTTCGTTCGCATTTTTCTGTCAAGCGCCATGTCGGGCCATGTGTTCGCTCAGTCAGGTGCGTCGAACATAGGCGGGTTTTAGGATATTTTAAAAATTTTGAAAATGTGCGATTTAAGAAAAAAAAGTATTGGGTATATCTGTAGACTACCCCAGGAGTGACCCATTTCAGTATATGCCGTGAATTTCATAACACCATGTATATTCATTTACTTGTATATGTACACAACTCTCAGTTTTGACAATTGTTATAAGAATATTCATTTTTGCATACTCTGTTGTTCCAAGACGTTATTTCTTGCATGATACTTCGTTGTAAGTTGTTATAACGTAAGTAAACTGCTGGCCACTCGAACTTACACATAGAGATTTTTAGGCAAAATTTAAAGTTCAATATTTTCAACAAGAATGCAAATTTTTGAACGCGTTTTGCAGATTTTAAGAGCTAGTGTTTTTCGGATTAAGCTGCATGACGTATATTTATCGTAGGACCATAGGTTTATTATATACGGGGTGATCAATGAAGTCATGCACAAAAACAAAAAGTTTGTATGAGTGAAATTTCCGCAAAAAAATTTTTTCGTCGTTGCAATATGGTTCGTTACTAAGGTAACATCAATATCTCTGGACGTTTTTGTCACTTTTTGGATTAAGGCCCTTAAGTCTTGTACACACTACTAAACATAAAATTTGGGTAGCAAAATTTTCAAAATGCTTTAACTTGACATTGGATTGACGGTTCTTGATGATTTTTACGGATTTGGAATCCTTATTTCACGTAGATTTTCTATAATCTAAGCATTTTATTTGGGAGTTGAAATATACAGGTTGAAATTTACACATTATACCGAGTCGATAATAGACAAAAACGTAGCGACAAGAACAAGTTTATTACATTATATTCTACAATATACACGATTGGTTAACAACGGCCAAAGTCAATTCTTACAAAATTTCTAATTCTAAACCTAATGTAAATGTTCCTGTAATCCCTAAAAAAACCAATGTCAAGTTATAGCATTTTAAAAATTTTGCTACCCAAATTTTATGTTTAGTAGTGTGTACAAGACCTAAGGGCCTTAATCCAAAAAGTGACAAAAACGTCTAGAGATATTGATGTTACCTTAGTAACGAACCATATTGCAACGACCAAAAAAAGTTTTTGCGGAAATTTCACTCATACAAACTTTTTGATTTTTTGCATGACTTCATTGATCACCCCGTATATAATAAACCTATGGTCCTACGACAAATATACGTCATTCAGCTTAATCCGAAAAACACTAGCTCTTAAAATCTGCAAGACGTGTTCAAAAATTTGCATTCCTGTTGAAAATACTGAACTTTAAATTTTGCCTAAAAATCTTTATGTGTAAGTTCGAGTGGCCAGCAGTTTAGTTTAAGGAACAAAATAGATGCATTACCTAACTTGGTGAATAATCCAGTTGGAAGAATCAAAATGGATAATCTGGCTCTGATAGCCTGCTGAAGTATTGAGATAAAAGGGTACTACGACCTCAGGGAGTTCACCCATAAAATATTGGCATTCCTTTGGAGCAGCTCTAAAGCATTTAATACAACTACGAATTATGTTTTTGCAGGCATTTCGACCGGTGATAGGCCAGTATCTTTCACGTATTGAGTATAATAAATTTTGAACTCCACAATGAAGTAACCGTTGCTGTGCCCCTGAAGAGACTGGAGAGGTGTCCAGATGGTCCGAACTACTTGGCAGTAGAATTTTTCAACAGCTTACCTGAAACTTTAAGAAATTACCTTCAGCCCAAGTCAAGCGAGGAGTTCGAGAATTATTGACGGACAGAGCTCTATACGATTGGAGAGAGTTTTAAAATTATGTACTTGTTCTAATGATGTGTGCTATATTTTGTGTATGTATATATTGACATCCATGTGTTTTCTTATATTTACTAAGTAATATGACCACTCTGTAATTTTATAAGTTGAACTTTCCTATGTGTGACGTATGTAAGACAGAATCTGGTTTTGACTTGAAATAAATATCTATCTATCTCCCTGGTGGAGAGTGTCAGATTTCACTACCAAATTCTAATAAAAGCAATTCCTTTTTGCAATCTAAGGCTTAAGCTTCAATGGCATCGCCGATTACAACATGCACAGTAGATGTAGCCAAAGAATCGTACATCTAATTCACAGTATCAGTGTACTGCTCCGGACGGCCAAAATTCAGAACGCTCTTACAGTTGTCTAACAATGTCACAATAAACTATTTACTGACGAGTCAACACGCTCCTGAGACTGAATACAAAATCAACAACGTTTCATATCTACTTTTATGTTTTAAATTTTTTATTTTACCCTTTGTTTTAGTGTGTCGCTTGGTGAAAGTAATCAAGAAAAACAAAGGTACAAATGCCATGTGTGGGATTTCCAGACAAATCAGAACCAACATTTAAAGGAGCATCACTTGAAGCACATGGATCCTGAAGAAAATGATTTCTTTCGATGCAATGAATGTGAATATCAAACTGTTAGGAAAAGCAATTTAAAGAGCCACATCTTATGTCACCACAACCCACAAAAAGTCGCTTTGGTTAGATGTGACAAATGTGAATATCGAACAATTAGAAAAGATCACTTAAGGAACCACATATTAAAGCACCACAACCCACAAAAACTCGGCTTGTTTGAATGTGACAACTGTGAATATCGAACAGCTAGAAAAGATCATTTCAAGAACCACTACTTAAAACATAAAGCCCTCGAAAAAGTTAAATTATTTAGATGCGACAAATGCGATTATCAAACGCGTTATAAGTCTTGTTTAAAGAGTCACTGCTTGAAACATAAAACCCCCGAAGAAGTAGAATTATTTAGATGTGACAGATGTCAGTATCAAACAATTAGGAAAGCTGATTTAAAGCGTCACATCTTAATATACAAAAACCAACAGAAGTAGATTTGTTTGGATGTGACAAATGTGAATATCGAACACGTTAATTAAAGAGTCACTACCTTAAACATTAAACCCCTGAAGAAGTTAAATTATTTATATGCGACAAATGCGATTATCAGACACGTTATAAGCGTTAGAGACACTGCTGCAAATACAGTATAGATGCGATTTAAAGTATCACTTCTTGGTACATAAAAACTCCGAAAAAGTTAAATAATTTAGATGCCACAAGTGTGATTGTCGAACACGTTATGAGGACTATTTTAAGAACCACATATAAGAAATGTGAGTATCGAGCAATTAGGAGATTTCATTTGACTAAGGTACCTACTAGTCCTGTTCGCATCACACAGTGGTAAAAAGGATAATTTTGAAATTACTGAAAGAATTATTTCATCATTAAATTTTTAAACTTATTCAATTTTGTTGAATTTACGTTGAACCGCAAACGATTTTGTGCGACGCTGGATCGGCCATTATGACGTTACGCGATACGTACCCAAAAAACCCGTTGGTATACAAACTACAGTTTTTGTTAGCAGCATTTCTGGGTCACAGAATTAAAAACATGTTAAATATTGAAGCACCCTGTATTGAATGAGTTACGAGGTATATTATTTATTTAACTTTAGTGACGGCTGGTGTCTTACGTATCAGGGAGGGCTCAAAAAATTAGATGCAAATCATTAAAAATTCACAAATATAAATTAAAGCATTCTGGGTAATTTTTGATGTACCTTTAAACACTGTGGGCTTCTTGAATATGACTGTTAAAGGCACTATCAGTGTTTTCTAAAAACTTACCCAGTTCCAGTGGCGGCTCGTGCCAAATCAGGCAGATAGTGCCAAAGTATTAAATCAATATAAAATTATGGAAGAAGTTAAAAAATAAATGTATTTACACACGCGAATATCAATATGATTATTAAAATTGGATGGGTAAGGGGCGTTTTACCAAGACCTTACCTCCATCTTACTGTAAACTATTTCCATGGGTACTGGTTCATTTTCGTCTGGTTGCGCAATCTCTGCAGCTGCGGCTTGTAGACAGTAAAAGACATCAATTTCACTAAACACTATATACAGGATGTTATGAAATCCACTGCATATAATTAATAATTGTAATAAATAGGAATGGATTCTAAGTTTCGCTTTAAATGCTGCGCTAATAAAGGATTTACTCATTATTGCTGTGCAGTATGTTTGGGTGTACTGCATCCCAGCTGCTTAGAAAGAGATTGGAAACAGCATGTGAAACTTGATAAACATCGCATTTACTGCTCCACTGCATGTAAAGAAAAGGCTGCAGATGGAAATGACCAAACTCAGCAGCTACTTTTAGAAATAGAAAAGCTGCAAAAAGATAACTACCTGTTGAAGTCTCAAATTAGGGAAAAAGATGAGAAGATAGATAGTGCTGACCAGGCTAGAGATGAGGTAATGGAGACTCTGGAGGAAGAGATAGTTGAGTTAAGGGAAGAAATGGAGGCAAGAGAGCAGAAATACAAGAGAGAAAGGCGTAAAACTCAAGACTTTGAGGATGAAGTCTTTGAATCTGAAAGAAAGAATGTGGAGGAACTTGGTCGGAGGAGAGCGGAGGTGGCCAAGTTTAGAAATGATTTGTTGAATGTACATGAACAGAAGGAGACCTTGGAGAGGGAGATTGTATGTCTTGTGGATAGGAACAATGGACTACAGAATGATATTAAAGACCTTAGGTCTATGGCTGAAGATATGGTATCTTCTATACGAACCTTAGAGTGTGAAAATCGTGTGTATAGAGACGACATCGAAGGAATGCAAAGGGCTGTGTGTGAAACTGCTCACACAACCCAGGAAACACAAACCGAGGATATTAACTTTTTAAAATCATCGGAAATTCCACAACGGATGCATTTGTGTGGTGGGATGAATAATTGTGTTGACGGAAACGGTACAGTGGGTAATGACCATCTTAGGAGGGTATTACTGTTGTGTGATCAGGCAGGTAAAGGTCTGCAACAGGCTCTGTCCAACTCCCTGGATAGGAATATATTCCGGGTTCAATCGATCGTGAAATCGGACGCTGGATTTGAGAGTGTGATTAGTGAAATTGAGGTGCTTTGCAAGGATTTTAGTGAGACTGACTATGTTGTTATTACGGCCGGTATTAATGATTTCTTGTGTGGTGGTCCTCCAAATATAAGACACATAAAGAAAAAATTAAAGTTATGTATGCATACTAACTTAATTTTATTATCTACAGTTAGTGCTTTTAACGACGAATGTGTAAAGGAAAACCATCATGTTTTTGATTTTAATCATAGGTTAATGTTAATGTTAAGTTCGATTGAAAAATTTTCTCCACTAAAGGTTGCCTTTCTAAATATTTGTGATCGGTTGGGGCGTGGCTTTGGCAGCTCCAAGGTTTCAAAATTAATTATTGGTGAGATTAATGGCAGGTTGAATAAAACCTTAATTTATATAACCCCACATGACCTCAATGTAAATGATGATGAGGCATCTGTTTCACAGGAGAATGATTTGGATTTTTCAATCAAATCTAATGTGCAGTTTATTCTAAATAATTTAATAAATGCTGTTTTGGAACAAAGTAAAACGGATGCTTCCGAGTTGGATGATTTAAATTTTTTATCTCTGACACTGGGCCTTCCAAGGGCTCCATAGAGCATTCTGATATCAACCAACTCAGTTTACTATTATTGAATATTCAGTCATTGCGAAATAAAACAAATGAGTTGGACTTATTTCTTAGTGATTACGACTACCCTAACATAGTGGCAATAACAGAGCACCATCTAAAAAAAGATGAACTTGTTGAGATATCAAATTACTTAATTTTGTCAAGTTTCTGTAGAACCCGTTTGACTCGCGGAGGGTGTATGATACTGATAAATAAAACATTTCTAGAAAATAACTCTTTTCAGCCTGTACAGAGATATGACTCTTATCTAATTGAGACGGTCTTTGAATTTGTTGTTGTCTGTTGTAAAAAAGTTAACTTGTATATAATTTGTATTTATAGATCGCCATCAGCAAATGTTGGTGACTTTTTGACACAGTTGGACCTTCTCTTAGCAGAAATTCCAACATATGCTTCGGTAATTTTGTGTGGTGACCTTAATATTGATTTCAGTGAGAAGAGCAGTATCTCCACCCTTCGTTTAACAAATGTATTTGAATCCAATAACCTGTTTATGCATGTAAATTCTCCTACACGTATTACTAATTTTTCTTCCACAACAATTGATTATGTGTGTTCTAACTACAGAAGTAGTGCTATAGAATGCTCAGTTGTTAATCCCGCCTTATCCGATCATGAGGCGGTTGTTTTTAAAGTCTCGATTGATGATATATACTCTGAGCCGAAGCTGAAATATGGTAGAGTTTTTTGCAGGAGTAATTATGGTAGGTTTTACCGATTGTGTTCCTCGGCTGGTTGGGATGGTGTGCTGTTGTCTCAGGATCCCATAGGCGCGTTTCATGAGCTATTGCTCAGTCTTTTTAATGAGTGTTTTCCAATTAGAAGAATAAAAAATAAGAAGAAAAAACCTTGGTTCACTAAAGGTCTGAAGGCATCATCCAGAAACCTTCGGTCTCTTCATATTATAAGAAAATATACAAACTGTCAAAGGTTTCACCAGTATTTTTCTAAGTATAGATCTTTGTATAGGAGGTTGATTTCTATTTCAAAGAAAAGGTATTACACGGAGTGCCTGAATCAGGCAGCAAATAAGCGGAAAGAATGTTGGTCCATTGTAAACGACATACGTCGCAGAAACGGGTATGGGCTCCGGAATGTGGATCCTGTAGATTCTGGGCTGTCAGCTGATGACATTAATACTTATTATTGCACAATAGCGGAAACTATGACGAAAGACTTTAAACAAACAACTGATCCGCTAGATTTTCTTTCGTCCGTCTCTGTGCCAAATTCATTTTATTTTTTACCTGCAGATCTAAATGAATTAAAGCTGACTATAAGATCAATAAAAAATAAAATCACCTCTGGTGATGATGGTATATCTGCAAAAATTTTCTTGAATATGCCTGATTCAGCTTTGGATGTGCTTGCTCAGGCTATAAACTTGTCTTGGGAGATGGGCTATTTTTCTCCTGCTTTAAAATCGGCTAAGGTTATTCCGCTCCATAAGAGCGGTGATACAGGTGACCCGGCTAACTACCGACCAATTTCCTTACTCTCCACGCTTTCAAAAATAATAGAGAAATTGGTTAAGGTCCGTGTGACATCGTTTTTTGATCGAAATAATATTATTGGTGACTGTCAGTTTGGTTTCCGAAGCAACAATAACACGAACGATGCTATGTATAAGTTGTTGGAGAGTGTTTATTGTCACATTAATAGTGGTAGTGTTGCCGCAGCGGTCTTCTGTGATTTGTCTAAGGCATTTGACTGTGTCAGTCATGGAGTTCTGCTGCGGAAACTTCACAAATATGGCTTTAGAGGAGTGACACTGTCCTGGTTTGCGTCCTACCTGTCAGAGAGAGAACAGCGCGTTGTTTTGGGATCTGATATATCTGAATGTCACAGGGTTGGATGGGGTGTGCCACAAGGATCTGTATTGGGGCCGCTACTTTTCCTCATCTATATCAATGATCTTTCAACTCTCGATGTCAGTGGCCAGTTTACAATGTTCGCTGACGACACTACAATACTGTGGCACTGTTCGGATGTAGATAGTTTGACCGCTACCGTATCATTGGACCTGATCAAAATAAAATCATGGTGTGAATCCAATTTATTGTCATTGAATGTTGAGAAAACCTGTATGATGTGTTTCAGATGTAGTGTGGAGGGCGTAAGTGTGGGCAGTGCGCCTTTGCCAGTTGAGGTCAAAACCAAATTCCTAGGTTTAACAATAGATAAGGGTCTTAGATTTCAGGATCACATAGTTTTACTCAGCAAAAAGGTATCTTCAGCATGTTTTGCTGTTAAAATTGCTGCACAGGAGTAGGGTAAAGAGTTTGCAAAGGCAGTTTATTATGCTTTGGTGGAATCCCGACTTCGATATGGCATATCCTTCTGGGGTGCGGCCAGCCATTATCTTACTGCTGCGGTTTTTGTAATTCAGAAGCGTGCAGTGAGATCTATTTGTGGCGCTCGTGCAAGAGACTCGTGCAGGCCGTTGTTTGTGGGAGAGAAGATTCTGACTCTAACATGTTTATATATACTAGAGACTGTTTGTCTCATATATGAAAACCGAACAAAATTTATTTCGGTTAATCCAAGATATGATACCCGTCAGGGTCTTGACTTGCAGCTGCCTATCCCAACTTCCAGTTTGGTGAGGAATTCTATTTATTATGAAGGTATAAAGATGTTCAATCATCTGCCTCGCGGTATTAGGGAGCTTCCCACTAAGAGGTTATTTAAAAAACAACTTCAGAGGATGTTAGCTGGTAGAGCCTATTATGAACTGGGCGAATTTTATACTGACAGATTTTGACTTATTTAGTTGTATGTTATTTTTAATTTTAACAGTCAACCCCTAGTTTTCTAAGTTTTTTAAGTTTTAATTTATTGATTCTGGTTTTACTTTTTTTTCTGTTTAATTATGTCTGTCTTTTGCTCATATATTTTACAACTTTTCTGTACCTTTTATTGTTTGTTGATTATGGTTTGTGTGATTTTCTTAGTTTTAGTATTATTTATTTATAATTTTTTTTATACAAGTAGAAAATGTTTTGTTTTTATTTTGTTTTGTACTGTTAAACTGCTCTGGCTTTGTCGGCAAAACTTTGGTTTTTTGATAATAAAGCTTATTTGATTTGATTTGATTTGATATATTGAAACCGGTAAATCCTGGTATGAATTCAGATGAAAGAAAAATATTCATAAATGGCGCTTCAGGATAAAAAAAAAGGAGACATCGTCCCTCAAGAAATTTTTTTTGAGTAATTGCGAACCACTGGTAATAAACACATGACCATATAAAAAACAACGAGCAATGTCAGTTACAGAAAAAAACTTTTGTTTTGACGTCAGCCAAGGCAGTCAGTCGCTGTGGCATTGCCAAGTCTCTCTATAATATTCCTATGTAAGAGGTTTGAAAAAATAATATTTTTGTTGTCTTTAAAGTAAGAAATCTAATTACCTATTTCAAAAAAATAAATTTCAAGAAGTTAAAATACTACAACACAAAAAATAAAGAGAACAGCTGTTCAAACCAGGGTAAAATTTTGTTCAAATAGGAAGACAAGAAATTTTTGGAGGAAAAATAATACCTATACAAAAATTTTAGTTCAAAATTAGCGTTAAACAACACTTAAGCATGTATTTTTTTTATTTGCCTATTTTTAATCAAGTTTAACAGAAGATTTGGCATTTATTAACAGGTTTATTTATATCGTCCTTAATTTTTAAGCGAAATTCTTCACAACTGAAATTAATGATAAACTGTACATTCATAAACTCTTCCAGTGTTGAAACAGTCATATTTAGCAGTAACAACACAGAGCAGTTAATAATGACAAAAAGAGCACTCAACTAATAATTAAAATTAACAAAAGTTAAACTCAAATATTTCAGGCTTTTTTATCACTATCCGCCATATTAAAAACGAAACCTAATGTTTTTGTTACTTTTAGAGTATAATCTAAACAAACACTAACAAAACAGTAGGTAAGTATATCCATTAATATAAAAAACATTCCACTATGTAACTAATTAAAACACAATGCTTAAAAGAACCCAAGGTATTTTTTACTATCAACACTGAAAAACTAAAAAGTTATTTATTTATTAAACAACACAATTCTTGCCATTGACATTATAGGTATTTCGTTGACCATAACAAAAGACAGGCAACCCAAAAAAATACTACAAATAGTAATAAGAGTTGCATAATAGTTTTCTGGCGCATCCGCCGGTTTATAAAATGTCTGGTTTTGGTTTATTTCAAAGACAACATTACAAACACGCGTCATATTTAAAATTTTCGCGTCAAATCAGCCCCACCTTTCATCAGGACACTAAGACAGGAAGTGACAAAGAGACATGATACATGTATAATGAGAAAGAGAGGTCGAAACAGAAGCATTCCGAAGGTTATCAAGCGCCGTGCGCCATATTTAAGTTTTTACAGTCCATTTAACCATTAGCAACAGCATAACAACCATATAATGAGTGTTTTCAATATTTTTTCTTCAGAAATTTTAAATAATGTAATTTCTTTTCACTAGGTACCTACAAAATGGTCCTCGTCGATCCGCTGATAACTAATATTTTGATCAGTTTTATCTAGTTTGTGCTTTGATTATAGCGTTTCCTAAATTAGCATAATAGGGTTTAAAACTAAATTAAATTTAGAACACTAATAAAATATTTACTCGTACGTATTATGGTACCGTGCTGGTGCAAAACTCATTTATGGGGATCTTTTGAAAAAAATCGGTGAGTTACGATAACTTTCTTAACAAAAGGACGAATAACAACTTTCTGAACGTGCTGCGTGAAACAGAATTATGTGTTTTTTTTACAAATGCCGAAATAAAAGACTTTTGGTTATACTTTTAAAATACTATGTAGTTGTGCTCAATTAGTATTTTTCGTTTTGATTTTTAAAAAGTTCCAACTTTTTCTTTGCAGAAAGTTTAAGGTAGTAGGAATAACGCTTATCTCATTTATGACCTAATATAAGGTGTCATAAATATTAGTTAAAACTGAGGCTACTGACAAAAAGGATCGATTTCGCAGTGTCTTTACTATTTTTTTTTTTGTTTTTTCTTAGGAAAAGGTTTAATTTTTTTCTTTGTCTTAAATTACGCTTAAAACAAAAAATAAATTCTCCTTAAAGATTTATATGTCTGGCAACGTTACAACAAATTCATTTGTTTTAAGTTTTTCGCGCGCAATTTTCTGTCGAGCGCTCGGTCGGGCCATGTGTTCGCTCAGCCAGGTGCGTTGAACATGGACGGGTTTTAGGATATTTTTGAAAAAATTTTAAAATGTTCGATTTAAGAAAAAAAAGTATTGGGTATGTCTGTAGACTACCCCAGGAGTCATTCAAATATATGTAGTGAATTTCATAACACCCTGTATATTCATTTACTTGTACATGTACACAACTCTCAGTTTTGACAATTGTTATAAGAATATTCATTTTTGCATACTCTGTTGTTCCGAGACGTTATTTCTTGCATGATACTTCGTTGTAAGTTGTTATAACGTAAGTAGTATAAGGAACAAAATAGATGGATTACCTAACTTGGTGAATAATCCAGTTGGAAGAATCAAAATGGTTAATCTGGCTCTGATAGCCTGCTGAAGTATTGAGATAAAAGGGTACTACGACCCGAAAGAACATAACTTACTTCTGGCACTGACGGCCTGAAGAAGTATTGAGATATGAGGGTACTGTGACCCGAATAGCACTGTACTGAGTTCTTGAGCTCTGATGGCTCGAAAGTCCTCCAAAATCTGTACCAATATTTAGAAATACGCTGTGAGGAGTAACTGGTACCTCAGGGAGTTCACCCATTAAATATTGGCATTCCTTTGGAGCAGCTCTAAAGCATTTAATACAACTACGAATTATGTTTTTGCAGGCATTTCGACCGGTGATAGGCCAGTATCTTTCACGTATTGAGTATAATAAATTTTGAACTCCACAATGAAGTAACCGTTCATGCTCCTGTCTTAATATTTAATTTCTTAAAAAATGACTGCTGCGTAAAATTACAGGCTGTTTGCTTTCAAAGGGTTGGTTTGAATTCTTGATTCTACCACCTCCTCACGTAATTACATCTTGTAAAAATGGGTTAAATTGCAATATTTGACTGGTTTTATTTAATTCTTTGTTATTACTGAAGTAATAGAGAAAAGCACTCTGTACATTTTTAATTATAAAATTTAAATATTTATCTTTATGTTCTTCAGGAAGTAATGGACCGTAATTTCGGTCAATGGCCTTAAGTTTAATATTTGATAAAAACGCAAAACGTACGCCAAAACTCCTAACGTTTTTCTAAGAGAAGAAAACTTATTTAAAATGGTAATTATTTCATTACTGGAATTTATTGTGGGACAAGAAACACTTTTTTGTTCGCACAATTCGATAATTTCGAAGTCAGGCTCAGTGCGTTTCCATTTCGACTTATCAACATTAAACCAATCATGGCCATGGGAAGATCAACCGGGTTTTCGCTAGATTTAACATGGTTCCAATTTTGAAAATCGGTGAGTGTTCTAATTTCGCTAACCCTATGGCTACAAAGGTTTTCCACTTACTAGATTCGTTTCTTGTCCAACATAGAGTTATCGTAGAGTCAGTCCAGTAATAACGTTTATTAAAATTAATTTCTAAATCATCTGTTACCCTTTTTGCCAAATTAGCAAGCAACAAAGCACCGCATAATTCGAGACGAGGTCAGCTAATCTGCTTTAATGGTGCTACGCGTGATTTTCGCACAACCAGCTAGAATAATAATTTTCAGAATTAAAACATTCAAAATAAATACACCCAATTTTTATGTACTGCGAAAGATGGCACATCTTGGTATTTTAAGTTTACTAATATCAAAAAGACTATTGTAAAATGAGTTCCAATCTAACTTTAGTTTCCAGAGATCCCGGATAATAAGTTCGGCAATAATTATAATTGGACCTGGTAATCCTAGGGGGTCAAAAATTTGACAAATTAGTGATAAAATCAGGCGCGGCCCGTGAAATTTTAAAGTTGTATATAGTCATTTAATTTTGTTTTAATTATAGATATGTATATTAGGTTTAAATAAATTCAAATGACTTTTTTTTATAATTTTAAGCATGCTTTGTCAATAAGATTTTCTTTGGACAATAAAGCTTTATTGATTTGATTTGATTTATAACTTTCTACAAATACATTTTTTTTTTCTTAAAATTTAAGAATTGTCGACAAAATGATATAAAACTTGTTTAGAAAAATAATGAAAAACTACCTAAGCCTGTTAATTTTTTTCTTTACAAAAACATCCCTATTACGCTCACTAATAAAAAACCTGAACTTGGCATGGGCCCCGTAAGTAGCAACAGAGATATACAACTTTAAAATATCACGGGCCGCGCCTGGATAAAATAACACGTTTTATTAATTTATTATTGAAAAAATGATCATTTATATTGATTTTATATCTTATGTAATCATTATTAGCATCCCAGTATACCCCTAGAGTTTTATTTTGTTCAGTTTCCCCTATATTAATTATTTTGGCGTACATAATATCTTTAATTTGAAACTTATTTAACAGATCCTTACTGTTACACAAAAACTTTCTAAGTTCAAATCTATAACTGGCTAATAATTCAGACAGAACCTTTTGAATTTGCAACAATTGTGACACAGAATTAGAACCTGTCAAGAAAAAATATCTATAACTTTCTGTCGCAATCTGAAATAAACATCTAACTTCCAAATATGGCGCAGACTATTTTTTGATACCTTGTATCACTAGAATTAACAAGTATCTGCCGATACATTTTGGATATATCTCCTGTCATAACATATTCGTAACTCCGGAATCTAGTTAAAATTGAAAATACGTCCTGTTGCACGTCGGACCGACGCGACGTATTGGACGTCATTAAGCGAAAGACCACTCGACGTTTTAGCCGACGCGTCAAAGACTACCCGACATTTTGTAGTAAGACTACTATTTTTAATGACTGCGTGTGTGGGGAAGATAACAGCCTTCATCACCCTGTAGGTGGTAGAGGATCTTTTCCTCGACCGAGGAGATACCACCCCGCGCAACCACTTAAAGGACTGGTGAAATCTTAGCCGATGTTTCCAGCCCTGGGTGCGTGAGTCGGTTTTTTCTTTTCCTTTCCTCTTCAGACTGTCATTCTTTCTCTTCTCTTTTGTGTTCCTTCTCTCTTCTAACTATCCACCTTTTCAAAACAAAAACAAATATGAAAATGATGATGGCGCTCCCAGGGGTAAAAAATTCCGGAGGTAAACTACCCCTCCATTCGGATCTCCGGGCGAGGGGTGCTCATGGGGGCCCACCATCGAAGAATTCTAAGAGCATAGTAACCTTTGCCAACATCTGCGGGCTTAATTCTAATTTGGACTCTGTCCACCACTATCTCCAATCATGCAAACCCCACATTCTTTTTCTGACCGAAACCCAAATCAGCTCCAAATCCTCAACCAATCATCTCCTGTTTCCAGGCTATGAACTTCTGTCATCTTTTCGTCTTCATGGTGGGGTATGTGCCTACGTTCGCAGCAGCCTTTCTTGCACCAGACTCCCGAACCTGGAATCAGGCCAGCCCGATATCCTCTGGCTAAAACTCGCCCTTAAATCTTCTACTAAATTTATCTGTTGCATCTATCGCTCCCCATCAGACAAATCCTACAATGAGTTCTTTGACTTTCTCTCGGCCAAAATCGACCATCTCATCTCCGAATTTCCCTCCGCTGAAGTTATCGTCCTAGGCGACTTCAACGTCCATAGCAAGGAATGGTTAGGATCCACAAAAACTGACTCAGAAGGCAGAGCAGCAGAAAACTTCGCAATCAGCAATTCGCTCACCAATTTGATCAGAGAACCAACATACTTTCCCCGCGTTTCTAACATAATGCAAATCCTCTAGATCTTTTTCTTACCACCCATCCTGAGCCTTACTTAACATCTGTATGCGCTCCCCTTGGTCGTTCAGATCATGGCCTCATTACCGTCTCTTGTCCCATACATCCCGAGTTTGCTGAAATCATGCCAGAACGCACGATCTGGCACTGCAATTCTGCCGACTGGGATGGTCTCCGGAACTTCCTCTCTGCTTTCCCTTGGAACCCTGTCTGTTTTTCCACTCCCGATCCCTCCGAAATTTGCTCTCGTATCACAGACATTATTCAGGCAGGTATTGAAGGTTTCATTCCCCATATCCGCAAGAAACCTAAACTCCACCATCAAAAGCCATGGTTTTCCAAGGGCTATGATAAAGTCAGGCTCAAAAAAGCCCAAGCTCACAAAAGGTATCTTCAAAATCCTACACCCGAAAATCGTCAAATTTTCACAGAGGCCAGAAATCAATACAACCAAACTATCTTAGAGTCCAAAAATGCTTTTAACAACCGCATAAAAGATAAAGTGCTTTCCTGTCCCCACGGCGGCAAATCTTTCTGGTCACTTGCCAAAAACATTAGTCAGAACTTCTGCAGAAGCACTTTTCCTCCCCTGACCTCTGACAACGAAGTTATCTGCACCTCTAAAGGGAAAGCAGAACTATTCGCCAAACAATTCGCTGCCAATTCCACCCTGATCCCTCCCTCCAATTTCGCTCTTCCAACCGCTAAGTCTGTACCCCACAAAATGCCCGATATAATACTTAAGGTCAAACAAGTTCAAAAAATTCTTCTATCCCTTGACACCAAAAAGTCCTCTGGTCTGGATGGCATACCAGCAATTGTTCTAAAAAAATGCGCTCCAGAACGTGCACCCATCTTAACTCGTCTTTTCCAGATCTCTTATGACAGGGATATCTTCCCAGATGGCTGGAAGACTGCTTGTGTGCAGCCTGTCCCGAAGAAAGGTTCCAAGTCCCTTCCATCCAATTATAGACCTATCTCTCTTCTCTCCGTTGTCAGCAAAGTTATGGAGAAAGTAATCAACTTGCAAATTCTAAATTATCTAGAAAAACACAAAATCATCCCAGACAGACAGTACGGATTTCGTCACCAAAGATCCACAGCTGATCTCCTTAGCTTTGTCACACATAACTGGAACAAGTCTCTTGAATTTCATGGCGAATCTCAGATTGTTGCTCTCGATATTTCCAAGGCCTTTGACCAAGTATGGCATGCCGCACTCCTCAACAAACTACCTTCTTACGGTTTTCCTACGAAACTATGTACCTGGATCGGCAGCTTCCTCTCTAATCGGCGCATATCTGTTGTGGTTGACGGTCACTCATCTAACTTCCATTCTATCAATGCTGGTGTCCCCCAAGGTTCAGCCCTGGGCCAACCCTGTTTCTTCTTCACTTTAATGACCTGCTCTCTTCAACTACTAATCCCATCCACAGTTATGCTGACGATAGTACTCCTCACTCCAATATTCATTTTTCCAGACAAGTTTCGAATCAGGAGTTGGATAATGGACGCAGATCTATGTACCTATCCCTTTCCGAAGATCTTCAATTAATCTTAGACTCGGGTGCCAATAACCTTGTTCAGTTCAACGCCTCCAAAACCCAGTCTTGCTCCCTCTCACGCAAAAAATCTGGCAACGCTTACCCCATCCACATGAATGGCCAAGCCCTACAAAACAACGAAACATTTGATCTCGTTGGCGTCGCTTTCGAACATGATCTCGGCTGGCACAAACACATTACTTCAGTAGCCACATCGGCAGCTAAAAAGCTTGGTTTTCTCTTTCGAGCCAGAAAATACTTCTCCTCTTCCAACTTATACACTCTCTATGTTTCCCAAATAAGACCTAACCTAGAGTACTGCTCCCACATCTGGGGAGCGGCATCACCTTCGACACTTAAGATCCTTGATTCTATCCAAAAGAGAGCCATTCGACTTATCAATGACCCAGCCCTCACGAGAAAACTCCCTTCTTTCGCTCATCGCCGCGCTGTAGGGGATTTATCCCTTTTCTACCGCTACTTCCACGGATTTTGCTCTGAAGAACTAGCCGGTATTATTCCCCCCTTGAATATCCCTAACAGAACAACAAAAGGCGCGTTACGTATGCATCCCTTTACTGTCCAACTACAAAAGCCTAGAACAGACCACTTCTCTCGCTCATTCATACCTAGGGTCTCCAGATTATGGAACAAATTGCCTGCAGATGTTTTCCCTTCCCGTCCCGACCCACAATCCTTCAAATCCCGTGTCAATAGACTACATTTCCCTTCTCTTCAGACACCCACGGTACGTTAGTACTTAGGCTTGAAGTCTACGTGGGATGTCTTAGATAAAAAAAAACCCTCTTTGTTCTAAATTTCCGACATATGTCCTAGAATTTCGTATTCAGACATATTCTAATTTAAAATTCGGGTTTTTATTTAATTTTATCTCAAGTAAATTAAACCTATTCATTGCCATACTTTGAAAATCACCAAGTTGATTTAAATTATTTTTCAATGGAACTCTTACTATAAATCTGCCCGTTTTTTTTATCTAAGATATCCCACGTACTTCAAGCCTAAGTGGATTTGACGGACTGGAGGTTGGGACGGGAAGGAAAAACATCTGCAGGCAATTTGTTCCATAATCTGGAGACCCTAGATATGAATGAGCGAGAGAAGTGGTCTGTTCTAGGCTTTTGTAGCTGGACAGTAAAGGGATGCATACGTAACGCGCATCTTGTTGTTCTGTTAGGGACTGTCAAGGGGGGAATAATACCGGCTAGTTCTTCAGAGCAAAATCCGTGGAAGTAGCGGTAGAAAAGGGATTGCGCGGCGATGAGCGAGAGAAGGGAGTTTTCTCGTGAGGGCTGGGTCATTGATAAGTCGAATTGCTCTCGTTTGGATAGAATCAAGGATCTTAAGTGTCGAAGGTGATGCTGCTCCCCATATGTGGGAGCAGTACTCTAGGTTAGGTCTTATTTGGGAAACATAGAGAGTGTATAAGTTGGAAGGGGAGAAGTATTTTCTGGCTCGAAAGAGAAAACCAAGCTTTTTAGATCTCGATGTGGCTACTGAAGTAATGTGTTTGTGTCCGTTGAGATCATGTTCGAAAGCGACGAAAAACAAGATCGAATGGTTCGTTGTTTTGTAGGGCTTGGCCATTCATGTAGATGGGGTAAGCGTTGCCAGATTTTTTGCGTGACAGGAAGCAAGACTGGGTTTTGGAGGCGTTGAACTGAACAAGGTTCTTGGCACCCCAGTCTAAGATTAATTGAAGATCTTGGGAAAGGGATAGGTACATAGATCTGCGTCTATTATCCAACTCCTGGTTCGAAACTTGTCTGGAATAATGAATATTGGAGTGAAGAGTGCTGTCGTCGGCGTAACTGTGGATGGGATTGGTAGTTGAAGAGAGCAGGTCATTAATGTGAAGAAGAAATAGGGTTGGTGCCAGGACTGAACCTTGGGGGATGCCAAGCATTGATAGGATGGAAGTTAGATGAGTGACCGTCAATCACAACAGATATGCGCCGATTAGAGAGGAAGCTACCGATCCAGGTACATAGTTTGGTAAGAAGACCGTAAGAAGGTAGTTTGTTGAGGAGTGCAGAGTGCGGCATGTCATACTTGGTCCAAGGCCTTGGAAATATCGAGAGCAACAATCTGAGATTCGTCATGAAATTCGAGAGACTTGTTCCAGTTATGTGTCACAAAGCTAAGGAGATCAGCTGTGAATCTTTGGTGACGAAATCCGTACTGTCTGTTATGGATGAGTTTGTGTTTTTCTAGATATTTTAGAATTTGAAAAGTTGATCACTTTTTCCATAACTTTGCTGACAACGGAGAGAACAGAGATAGGTCTATAATTGGATGGAAGGGACTTGGAACCTTTCTTCGGAACAGACTGCACACGAGCAGTCTTCCAGCTATCTGGGAAGATACCCTTGTCATAAGAGATCTGGAAAAGATGAGTTAAGACGGGTGCAAGTTCTGGAGCGCATTTTTAGGACAATTGCTGGTATCCATCCAGACCGGAGGACTTTTTGGTGTCAAGGGATAGAAGAATTTTTTGAACTTGTTTGACCTTAAGTATTATATCGGGCATTTTGTGGGGTACAGACCTAGCGGTTGAAACAGCGAAATTGGGGGAGGGATCAGGGTGGAATTGGCAGCGAATTGTTTGGCAAATAGTTCAGTTTTCCCTTTAGAGGTGGAGATAGTTTCGTTGTCAGAGGTCAGGGGAGGAAAAGTGCTTCTATAGAAGTTTTGACTAATGTTTTTGGCAAGTGACCAGAAAGATTTGCTGCAGTTGGGACAAGAAAGCACTTTATCTTTTATGCGGTTGTTAAAAGCATTTTTGGACTCTTGGATTTCTTGATGGTATGTCGAATGAAACCTTCAACACCTGCTTGAATAATATCTGTGATCTGAGAGCAGATTTCGGAGGGATCGGGAATGAAAAAACAGACAGGGTTCCAAGGGAAAGCAGAGAAGAAGTTTCGAAGACCATCCCAGTTGGCAAAATTGTAGTGCCAGATCGTGCGCTCTGGCATGATTTCAGCAAACTCGGGATGTAGTGGACAAGAGACGGTAATAAGGCCATGATCTGAACGACCAAGGGGAGCGCATACAGATGTTAAATATGGCTCAGGATGTGTGGTAAGAAAAAGATCTAGAGGACTTGCATTATGGGTAGAAACGCGGAGAAAGTATGTTGGCTGTCTGATCAAATTGGTGAGCGAGTTGCTGATTGCGAAATTTTCTGCTGTTCTGCCTTCTGGGTCAGTTTTGTGGATCCTAACCATTCCTCGCTATGGACGTTGAAGTTGCCTAGGACGATAACTTCAGCGGAGGGAAATTCAGAGATGTGGTGGTCGATTTGTGCCGAGAGAAAGTCAAAGAACTCATTGTAGGATTTGTGTGATGGGGAGCGATAGATGCAACAGATAAATTTAGTGGAAGATTTAAGGGTGAGTTTTAGCCAGAGAATATGAGGCTTGCCTGATTCCACGTTCGGGAGTCTGGTGCCAGAAAGAGTGCTGCGAACGTAGGCACATACCCCACCATGAAGACGGAAAGATCACAGACGTTCATAGCCTGGGAACAGAAGGTGATTGGTTGAGGATTTAGAGCTGATTTGGGTTTCGGTCAGAAAAAGAATGTGGGGTTTGCATGATTGGAGGTAGTGGTGGACAGAGTCCAAATTAGAGTTAAGCCCGCGGATGTTGGCAAAGGTTACTATACTTGGAATTCTTCGGGGTTTGGTCTCTTGTGGTAGTATTTTGAAAATAGCGCTCGCAATATTTCTCAGAATCAGACATAGGAGCTACCTTATTGTTGACTTCCTCAATTTTCCAAAATTTAACTATTTTATTATCGATCGATGTATCAGAATTTAAAATATTTAGACAACTAACCGAAATTAAATTTAAATTTAAGTTACCGCCAATTATGTAACCTAACTCAATTTCCTGTAATATGGGCATGTTGGGCCCAAGCCGAACCTGATTAGAACCCATTATATAGACCAAAATATAATTGATCCAAGCAAAATATCAATTTATCCCGACACATTAAATTTTGGATCAGCCATTTGCAAATTAGGAGGAATTTTACGAATATCTTTATTAAATGACATAGTTGGTAACCTATCAGCAATAGATGGAAGAACCAAACATCTCATAATTGGAAAATTATTAACACATGACTTTATTGCGAGATTTACCTGAGTATTTATATTAGTCAATGTTTGTCCTACACCTTTCACGGCGTGATTTATTTTAGACTGCTGTAAATTTAATTTATTACAGTTTGTGAAGTGAAATTGCTCTGGGAACCGCTATCCAACAGAGCACGAGCAGTAACCGTCTTTTTTCCATTTATTAAATTAATAATTGCAGTTGAAAGTAAAACTTGCGAGTTTTCTGATATCTCAGACGATCCCGCACAAAATGCTAATTGATTAGAGCCGGCAACACCGCGCTCCGTCACATGTCAATTCAACATTACCTTCGTCGCTTGGCCACCTTCGGCGCTTGGCCACCTTCGGCGCTACCTGCACCGTTGCTGCTTTCGACAGGGAACCTGAGGCTCTCTTGATTTTGGGCTAAAACGTTGTTTGCACTCTCGGTGGGTTCTTTGTTTTGATTGTGAGATTTATTATAAGACACGGAACAAGACTTAAGAAAATTGGGAAAAGTCACCCCAATATGTTTGAATTGGTTAATGTGCTCTACGACGATTCGATTTACTACAAAATGATAATTCAACAAAATGAAATAATGATGACTGCACCGAAAAGGGCCAAAAAATATATTGATTTAGATGTAAGAATCCAAAACACCATCATCGAATTTCTTATCCAACAAATAAATCTAGAGGACACTTTGACACGTTTAACATACATTGTAAAATATGAATAATATGGACAATTTGACGAATGAAACTTTGTAAAAATGTATAATATGCACATGTTTTCCGGCTGTACAAGTTACCAAGAAACCGGGGTATGCACGTGTGCGGAGTAAAGAGAGGCGCAGTTCAAGGCCGTGGCTAAGGGGTATGGGGAGGGGGGAGGGGTAAACTCCCCACTGGAAATATTTACTGGCTTGATTAAAATGCTTTGAGAAACTGGCTTCTAATTTTTTTAACGGAGGATGAAGAATGAACGGACACCCCTAAATTTCTCGCTGGCTAACGCCTTGGCGCAGTTTGTTATTTGCTTGGATTTGCTTCGGTTTTCTGTTAACTTGTACAGCTGTAAAAGGAAAATAATTATTTTTAACTTCATAGTGCGCTACTTATAAAAGCGTTTTTTTAGTTCTTTAGTGAATTAGGTTTGGAACATTAGGAGGTCCCAAAAATAAAATTATTTTTTATTATCGACTTCACAAAAAAGTATACCTGCATAAAAAGTTCTACATTGTGAAAAAAGATCATAGTTATTCAAAAACTTGATGTAGGACAATGGTGGCTCAAAAATATGAAAGTTACAATTTAAATTTTTTAGCCACCCTGTATGCTCTAGATAAAATTTTTGAATAATCATACTCTTTTTCACGCTGTAGAACTTTTTATGAAATTATACTTTTGTTGTAAAGGCGATAATAAAAATTAATTTTATTTTTGGACCTCCTGTATGTTCCAAACCTAATTCACTAACATAAAAAATTAACTTTAGTACATTTGCAGTTGCAGTTTACCTTTAATTAACGATTTTATATCTTTTTAACTTCACGTGGATTAGGTCTTTAACATTTTTGAGCCACCCTGTATGTACTATATCAAATATTTGAGGGACAATGCTATTTTTTCACAGTGCCGAACTTTTTTAAAAAGACAATTTTTTTCGTAAAATCAATAATAAAAGTTTTTCCACATTGTAAGAACTTTCTAAGACACTCTATGTTTTTTAATAAAAAAAGTCATATTGTATTGTCACCAGAATTGCAAAAGTTTGCAAAGTTTCAAATCGATACGACAATAATTATTACACTGTTCTGCATTTTGAAACTTTTTGTCGCTCTCCGAATTTTTATTTTTTTTTTGAATTTTTTGCGTCTACTGTGTTGTACTGAATTCTAATATGCACTCGGTTTCTCCCTATCACCCACAAGTTTTTAGAGAAGGAAGAATATAAAATATGAAATTCCCAATTTATAAGCAATCTAGTGATGAAGTTTGACAAAGTAAAAAACAACAAAACCACTTTTTTTACAAAATATACTTTGTATTGTATCAAAAAAAAGATACATCCAATAAAAAAAATTTATTTGGTTGTCTTTTTTCGCTTGTATTCGCCAGAAGCGGTTTCATGTTTAAGGGTCCAACAGTAGTCCGGTAGCATATTTGGGGTCCATTTTCCACTGTAGCGCCATTCCCTGTTTCCATTCCCAACCTGAGCAATTTGCTGGTGAAATCTCTCGCCGTGCTCGTCTGAAACTGCACCCAAATTGGCAGAGAAGAAGTCTAAATGGGAGTGAAGAAAATGCAGCTTAAGGGACGTATTGCAACCCAAGGCTTTATAAGATTGGATACGTTCTTCAACTAGATCTTTGTAGTTATCCGACTTTGTGTCACCTAGGAAGTTGCTACATACATTTTTGAAGGCATTCCATGCCCTTTTTTCCCTTCTCAAAAGTGTAGTTGTAAAATTTTGATCCTTAAAAAGTTCCCGTATTTGAGGTCCAACGAAGATTCCTTCTTTAAGCTTTGCTTCACTTATACGCGGGAATTTTCTCAAATAAAGGAACGCATTTCCTTCTCTATCTAAGGCTTTAACAAAATTTTTTATAAGCCCTAGTTTTATGTGCAGAGGAGGTAAATAAACTTTTTGCTGATCTACTAAAGGTTCATTAAGGACGTTTTTCTGGCCGGGCACAATGTTTTCACGTAACGGCCAATCTTTAACTAAATAATGTTGGTTTCTGGCTCTGCTGTCCCATTCGCATAAAAAACAACAATATTTTGTGAAGCCACTCTGTAGTCCTGTGAGCAGTGCAACAACTTTGAGATCGGCACAGATATTATGATCTTCGTATTTTATGCATTGGCGTAATATGCACATGTTTTGGTATGCTTCTTTCATATTTCCGGCATGACCAACGGGAACTGATGGCCGTTCGTTTCCATTGAACAACAAAACTGCCTTTAGACTTGTGTTCGAAGAGTCAATAAATAGTCGCCACTCGGTAGGTACATAGGAAATGCCAAGTTCATTCATTAAACCTGGAATATCATGACAGTAAACTAAGTCATTTTCTGAATTGATTCGGCTTTTACTTGGTGGAAATCCATTATCAAACTGAAGTTTTAATACTGTGGTAAAATAATTTTACACTTTCCACTAATTTGAGATCTTTATTCTTAAACACTCGACATGTTTCGAAACACTGTTTCTTCTTCAAAGGAGTAAAACAAAGTGGTATCTTAAAAGTATAAAGGTGTGTACATACAAAAAGGTTCAGGTATTAACAATAAATCTAAATTGATGTAGGTGTGTACATACAAAAAGGTTCAGGTATTAACAATAAATCTAAAGTGAGGGAAAATCCTGTTAAAGTATTTACAATCTAAGAAAAGATATTCAATAGAGGTGATGAGTTTACATAAATCTAATTGGTCGTTCAATAAAACATTATTATTTTTAAGTTTGTTTATTTCCAAGGATTCGAGCAAATTCAGCCTTTTCCCCTTGTTCTCGGTAAGCAAAATATCATAATTATTGTTGAAAGTATGGTTTTCTTGGATTAAGTGATTTGAATAATTTGAGTCTGTTTTATTATTTGTATAACTAGAGTAATGTTCTTTAATACGTTTATCAAAGTTACGGCCTGTTTGCCCTATATATACTTTAGGGCAATCGTGACATTTTAATTTGTATACACCAGTTTTTTTCCTTTGTTTAGTTTTGTTTTATTGTTTTTAATATGTTTTCCCAGAGTATTGTTAGTTTTGTATGCTATATTAATATTTAAGTTTTTTAAAAAATTACCTACTTTACTACTGATGTGGCCTAAATAAGAAATTACTTTGTAATTATTTTTGTTCTCTTTTGTAGTAGGAAACACTAAGTTAATGGCTTTTTTATATAATTTATTATTTAGCATTTTATCTATCATTTTTGCGGAATATCCATTATTTACGGCAATTTGTTTGATTAAGTTTAATTCTTTTTGAAAGTTGAAATGGTTGAGAGGTAAATGTATTAATCGATGAATCATACTAGAAAAAGAAGCTAATTTATGTTGTATCGGATGGCAAGAACTATTATGTATAGTTGTATCAGTATGAGTAGGTTTATGGTAAACAGAAAATTCATGTTTGTTATCGGATTTTTTAATAGTTAAATCTAGGAAGTTAATAGAGTTTTCAACTTCTTTTTCAATCGTAAATTTTATATTATTGTGTATTTTATTAATAAATTCTAAAAACTGATTTAATTGCCTTTCTGTACCTGTAAAACAAGCAAATACATCGTCAACATATCTATGCCAATAAAGGAATTTGCTAAAAAGTGGATTTTTTGAAATAATAGATTCTATATAATCCATAAAGATTTCTGCTAGTAGAGGAAATACACAATAATATAAAATTTACGATTGAAAAAGAAGTTGAAACCTCTATTAACTTCCTAGATTTAACTATTAAAAAATCCGATAACAAACATGAATTTTCTGTTTACCATAAACCTACTCATACTGATACAACTATACATAATAGTTCTTGCCATCCGATACAACATAAATTAGCTTCTTTTTTTAGTATGATTCATCGATTAATAAATTTACCTCTCAACCATTTCAACTTTCAAAAAGAATTAAACTTAATCAAACAAATTGCCGTAAATAATGGATATTCCGCAAAAATTATAGATAAAATGCTAAATAATAAATTATATAAAAAAGCCATTAACTTAGTGTTTCCTACTACAAAAGAGAACAAAAATAATTACAAAGTAATTTCTTATTTAGGCCACCTCAGTAGTAAAGTAGGTAATTTTTTAAAAAACTTAAATATTAATATAGCATACAAAACTAACAATACTCTGGGAAAACATATTCAATAAAACAAAACTAAACAAAGGAAAAAAAACTGGTGTATACAAATTAAAATGTCACGATTGCCCTAAAGTATATATAGGGGCAAACAGGCCGTAACTTTGATAAACGTATTAAAGAACATCACTCTAGTTATACAAATAATAAAACAGACTCAAATTATTCAAATCACTTAATCCAAGAAAACCATACTTTCAACAATAATTATGATATTTTGCATACCGAGAACAAGGGAAAAAGGCTGAATTTGCTCGAATCCTTGGAAATAAACAAACTTAAAAATAATAATGTTTTATTGAACGACCAATTAGATTTAAACTCATCACCTCTATTGAATATCTTTTCTTAGATTGTAAATACTTTAACAGGATTTTCCCTCAATTTAGATTTATTGTTAATACCTGAACCTTTTTGTATGTACACACCTTTATACTTTTAAGATACCACTTTGTTTTACTCCTTTGAAGAAGAAACAGTGTTTCGAAACATGTCGAGTGTTTAAAAATAAAGATCTCAAATTAGTGGAAAGTGTAAAATTATTTTACCACAGTATTAAAACTTCAGTTTAAGTCATTTTCCTTTGAGAAAAATATGGCCAGCATAGACTGCCTATTCCGAAACGTGGAAATTTTCACACTTTTTTGTAAAAGGTTCCACTGCTGCAAACGAGATCCAAGCAGGTATGCCTTTGTTTTGGGAAGATCTAAATCACGAACTAGATCATTGAGCTCTTCCTGAGATATAAAATGTGTCTGTTTGCTGCTACTACATTCGAAAACGACTTCCTCTTCAAAACTTGGACCGGCGTCTGGCTCCTCTGTGTCATCGAGTCTGTGTCATGAGGTACAGGTCTAATGGCTGAGGGGATATTAGGATACACTATTTTATCCTTGCTTTTACTAGAAAATCCCAGAATTTTTGTTAAGCAAAAGTAACAATCATCAACATGATTCTTAGGCTCCCTCCAAATCATTGGCACGCCAAACTTCATAGATGTGTGAGTACCCCGTAGCCATCCTGCTAAGGTTCTTGAGCAAGTGCGGCAGCATTTTTTGGGAGCCCAAGTTTTGTCTTGATCGCCAACTTTGAACCCGAAATATAACTCGTAGGCTTTTCTTACAAGTGTGCTCAAGGTCTTTCGTTGAGCTTTCAGAGTCACCTCACCACATATACAGGGTGTTCCGGTGATCATGTTACAAACTTCTAGGGTAGATAAAACACACGAAAATAAGAAAAAAAGTTCATGTGAACATGGGTCCGGAAACGCTTCTTCAGGGAGCTAGGGCCCTTCGAAGATGACCTTCACAAACTACTCTTCGTTTTATAGCTTCGGTACTACTGCAGCTATCGCCACCAATTTTGGGACATGAAATCTACTTGGTAGGTTCATCAATTTGAGCCTTCCGGATTTTGTCACCTTTAACCAGGGGCGTACAAACCAGGGGGGTATTTGGGTAAATTTGACCCTACTCCTCTTAGGCTTTAATTTCTTACCATTTTTATATCTGATTATGATTTTCCAATGCCTTTTACATAAAAAAGGTACTCTTAGTAAAAGTCGCTATCTGTCACCGTTTCCTCGGAAAATGGTTAAATCCAATCAATAATAAATTATTGGTCTTAAACCAATTATTACCTTGAAATATGAAAATGAGGTTCAGTACAGATAGTTGTCAAAAATCTGTCAATAAAATATTGTGTCGCCAGTGAATCATGGATTATACTTTCGCCGAATATGCCGATATGCTATTAATTTATGGCGAAGTTCATTGCAATGGAAGAGCCGCTTCAAGATTGTATCAGGAGCGGTTTCCTGAGAGGCGTGTACCTGCTCACACGCTGTTCGAGAGGGTAAATCAGCGCATAAGGGAAACTGGCTCCGTAAAAATAACGAGGCCAAATAATGGCGCTCAAAGAACTGTACGAACTCCAGAATTTGAGGAAGAGGTACTCCGACAATTCGAGGAAAATCCTGGTGTTAGTACCCGAGCTGTTGCAGAATCCATGAATGTAAGTCAGGTACGTGTATGGGAGATTGTTAACGAACAACTTCTTCATCCTTACCATCGCCAAAAAGTACAGGAATTGAGACCAAATGATTATGCACCCCGCGTAGAGTTTTGCGGGTGGTTTCTTCAACAGTGTACGCAAGAACCCCAATTTCCGAAATTTGTGCTTTTCTCTGATGAGGCTGTTTTTACGAGAGAAGGTATTTTTAATTCACGGAATAGCCATGTGTGGGCGGAGGAAAACCCTCATGCTCTTCAAATAAGAGGGTACCAACATCGATTCTCGGTGAACATGTGGGCTGGAATTGTTGGAGAACGTCTAATTGGACCAATCATGTTGCCTCCTCGACTAACTGGGACGGTGTACCTCAATTTTTTAAGATACACCTTACCTGAGTTATTGGATGAGCTGCCCCTCGACATACGTCGGAATCTGTGGTTCCAGCATGATGGAGCACCCGCTCATTTTTCACATGTCGTACGTGAGCACCTCGATGATCGTTTTAGAATACGTTGGATTGGACGTGGAAGCGATGTCAACTGGCCAGCCCAGTCCCCAGATTTAACTCCTATGGATTTCTTTCTTTGGGGACATATGAAAAGCCTTGTATATGAAACTCCAGTTCAGTCGGAGGAAGATTTGGTGGCTAGGATTTCTGTTGCGGCTGAAATGATCCAAACCATGCCTGATGTTTTCACTGACGTCAATTTAAATATGCTATATTATTAGTTTTGCTTGTGTAGGTTTAATTTTTTTTTTGGAATATTTTGTATACCCTTTTACTTTTTACACCCTCAATTTCGAAAAGGCAATAAATCTCTCTAATCTAATTTATTTTCATTAAAAAAGAAGATTTGACTAACTTTTAATGCTCACTATCTGTACTGAACCTCATTTTCATATTTCAAGGTAATAATTGGTTTAAGACCAATAATTTATTATTGATTGGATTTAACCATTTTTCGAGGAAACGGTGACAGATAGCGACTTTTACTAAGAGTACCTTTTTTATGTAAAAGGCATTGGAAAATCATAATCAGATATAAAAATGGTAAGAAATTAAAGCCTAAGAGGAGTAGGGTCAAATTTACCCAAATACCCCCCTGGTTTGTACGCCCCTGGTTAAAGGTGACAAAATCCGGAAGGCTCAAATTGATGAACCTACCAAGTAGATTTCATGTCCCAAAATTGGTGGCGATAGCTGCAGTAGTACCGAAGCTATAAAACGAAGAGTAGTTTTTGAAGGTCATCTTCGAAGGGCCCTAGCTCCCTGAAGAAGCGTTTCCGGACCCATGTTCACATGAACTTTTTTTCTTATTTTCGTGTGTTTTATCTATCCTAGAAGTTTGTAACATGATCACCGGAACACCCTGTATATCAGAAACTGTTCGGATGGTTCACACAGGATCGCAACGGCATCGCTTCTCTTGTATACAGGGCTGCCAACTCACCTTTACCGATTTACTCTCAAAACTTTCCTGGATTACTCACAATTACTCACAACTTCAACATATCAATATCAAGACACCCTTTTTGTATAAACCATAAAACACCGTAGGTATATTTGTGGCCGTAAAACACCGTAGGTATATAAGTGGCAACTGATGGCGCTTTTGTTTTTATTTTACTACTGTGCAATGTTGTTAAACATCAAAAGCTGGTGTTGCGTGTTGCTAGGGTTGCCAACTCGGAAGAAAGCTAAAGTAGGAGCGCTTTCACCATTTTGAAATGTTTGTGTAAATCACAAAAGATACAGGAGGGGAATACCCGAGATGCTGCGACACCTAGTGTTGTAAGTTGCAGTATCAAACAGACGAATCACTAGCTACCTTACTTATCCTCTTATATTTTTAGATTGGCTAAGCAAGAGAGGTCGCTAATAGCAGTGCAAATATAAAAACTGCAAAATTGTAATTACTGCTAGAGCGTCTAAAATTATGCCTAAATTTAGATTTTTAAACTTAAATTTTTAATAAATTATCAGATTAGAAATCTGCATAACTACCAAGAATATACTACGTGAATATACGTTGATCTCTCGATTACTCACAATTTACTCACAATTGCCACTTACAAAATTACTCACAGACCAGCAAATTACTCACAAATGTGAGGAATTACTCACAACTTGGCAGCCCTGCTTGTATATCCACTGCTGAATAGGTACTGTAATACTGACCCTCCTACAAGCGGTTGGCTGCCTATATACCCGTTTCGAACATCTGGTATTTTCTACCAGAATACAGCGGGAATCAAGAGTATCGAAAACGATTTTTGTATACAGGGGCCCTTCAATAAGTAGCTGTCCCTCCGACGACTATGGGGTACATTGAAATCTGGAATTGCATGGGGATTAATGGGTATCTCCTTTATTTGAAGCCCTAGGGGGTTGAGACTTCGTAGATGGGGAACATCCCCAGACTCCCCCATGCGGTGTTGCCCGATTGGGCACAATTTCCCTAGACTGAGAGAAAACGTATACTTGGCAACATTGCACCCCATTATGCTATAGAAAGATAAATATCGCACAGGTACATTCTTACACCTGCTTAAAGCATGTTGTTTGCACTCTCTGGGCTCTGTTACGTGATACGACAATTTAAAGGTCGGTGTAAGAGTTAAATAGGTAGGGCTTCTTGAAATAACGTATTTGTTTGGCGGAGAGGATTTTCGTGCAGAAAAGTGTTATTAGAAGTGGGTGTAAATTGAGTTGTAAGATTCCATTACAATGTTACAGGTCAAGCTAATAAAAGCGTGTTAAAAAGGATTTAAAAATCTAAAAGAACAATTCATTTTTCAATCATAAGGCATAAACTTCAATACCATCGGCGATTTCAATATGCACAGTAGACGTGGCCAACGAATCGCACATCTAATTCACAGCGTAAATGTGTTGTTCCGGACAGCCGAAATTCGGAATGCAGTTTCGCTTTTTTAACCTGTCACAATAAACTTTTTAGTGACGAGTCAACGCGTTCCTAAGACTGAAAACAAAATCAGCAAGGTTTGTTATCTATTTTTGTATTAACAATTTGTTGTTTTACTCTTTGTTGTAGTGTATCGACTAGTGGTAGTAATCAAGAAAAGCAAAGTAACAAATACCATATGTGGGATTGGCAGACGAATCAGAACCAACAGTTTCAGAGGCATCAGTTGAAGCACACGGGCTCTGAAGAGAATGGTTTCTTTAGATGCAATAAACGTGAATATCGAACAAGTAGAAAATCTAATTTAACGAACCACTTCTTAAAACACTACAACCCACAAAAAGTCCGTTTGTTGGGATGTGACAAATGTGGATATCAAACACAATATAGGTCTACTTTAAAGAATCACTACTTGAAACATAAAACACCCGAAGAAGTTAAATTATTTAGATGCGACAAATGCGATTATCAAACACGTTATAAGTATTATTTAAAGGTTCACTGCTTGAAGCATAAAAACCCCAAAGAAGTTAATTTATTTGGATGCGACAGATGTGATTTTCAAACACGTTATAAGTCTTATTTAAAGGTTCACTGCTTAAAACATAGAAACCCGGAAGAAGTTAAATTATTTAGATGCGACAGATGTGATTTTCAAACACGTGATACGTCTTCTCTCAAATACCATTACTTGAAACATAAAACTTTCGAAGAAGTTGAAGTATTTAGGTGCGACAAATGCGATTTTCAAACACGTTATAAGTCTTCTCTCAAATACCATTACTTGAAACATAAAACTTTCGAAGAAGTTAAAGTATTTAGGTGCGACAAATGCGATTTCCAAACACGTTATAGGTCTTCTTTCAAAGACCACAACTTGAATCATAAACCCCTCCAAGAAGTTCAATTATTTAGATGTGACAAGTGCGATTATCAAACACGTTATAAGGCTTATTTAAGAAACCACTGTAACAAAAGCCATAAAACTGCCGAAGAAGTCGAATTAATTAGATGCGACAAATGTGCATTTCAAACACTTAGCAAAACTTGTTTAAAGCGCCACATTTCAATACACGAAAACTCAAAAGAAGTCCGTTTGTTTGGATGTGACAAATGTGAATATCGAACCCGTTATAAGTCTAACATAAAGAGACACTACTTGAAACATCAAACCCCCGAAGACGTCGAATTATTTAGATGTGACAGATGTGAGTATCAAACAATTAGGAAAGCGGATTTAAAGCGTCACATCTTAATACACGAAAAGCAACAGAGGTAGATTTGTTTGGATGTGACAAAGGTGAATATCGAACACGTTAATTAAAGAGTCACTACCTTAAACATTAAACCCCTGAAGAAGTTAAATTATTTATATGGGACAAATGCGATTGTCAAACTCGTTATAACAGTTATTTTAGAAGACACTACCTGAAACACAGCATTGACATAATTTAAAGAACCACTTCTTGAAGCATAACAACCTTGAAAAAGCTGAATATATCAAAGAATTGGGAACTGTAAGTTGAATCTTACAACATGTAAACGCATGAAAAGTTGGTTTGTTTGGATATGACAAACACCCAACACGCTATAAGAGCAATTTAAAGACTCACTACTTGAAACCTAGAAACTGTGGACCAGTTGAATTATTTACATGCGACAAATGCAATCAGGGACTGTTCCAACACTTGACAAAAGTGATTATCGACCAATAAGGAAGTTTTAATTGAACTAAGGCAGAGCTGGGCAAAGCCCTCGACAATAGGGTTTGAAGCCACAAGCCCTGTTAAAAAGGGATTGAAAGCCCCAAGCCACAATTCCTTTTTAAACATGAGGGGATTTGCTATTCCCAATTCACTTAAAAATGAATTGGACTAAAAGCCATAAGCCCTTTTGCAAAGGATTTGAAGCCTCTTATTTGCTGGAAGCTCTGCAAAAGCTTGAAGCCCTTTAAAAGAGCTTGAAGCCTTTTAAAAAGTTTGAAGCCCTTTAAAAGAGCTTGAAATTTATTGTCCATTTCTTGGAAAATTTAAGCAAAGATTTTTTTTAAATAAAAGTTTAGGTTGTTAACAGATTTTGAAACAATTTCATGTACAGGGTGTCTTAAAAAGTTTTTTTTTAAACTTATTATTTTATATTTTATTATACTTTTGCCCATATAAACGCTTTTGTTTTTTCCTGGGCGGATTTTGGGACACATCATCACTATCACTACTATAAGTTGACATTTTTAAAAGACAAAATACAATTACTTCGCTTATGCGATCTGCATAACATGTGACGTCAAGGCAATGCCCCGGTAATTACCGGATCGCGCTAGGGTTGCCAGACGTCCGGGAATTCCGGGAAAATCCCGGAATTTGTTAGGTCGTCCCGGATCCCAGAATTTTACTATACTATCCCGGAAATCTTTAATCAAACAAAAATAAACAACTTGCAGCTGAGCTGCAAATTCGAATTAATTCCAGTTAGACTTGCTCAGAATTTTTGTCCTTTGTAAAAGGGCCTAAAGACGAGAAATTGTTAAATATAAGTAGTATTTGTAAACGATGTTACCGTCGTTCTTTTGGTCAAGCACATAGGTAAGTTTTTTGACTACACCATACCGCGTTTTTTTTTGGTTGACAGGACGTCCTGGAAATTAGTCTTTCGAATCTGGTAACCCTAGATCGCGCGGGCCGCGCGCCGTTCGCATTCGCGGGGAGTTATCGAAAAAAGTTCATCACGGCGCACAGTGATTCCGATAACAAATCTGATTTGACAAGATTATTTCTATGTTTTTCCTGGAAAAATAAAAATAAAAAATGGCTGGTATTTGTATATTGCCTCATAAATATTTAGTGCAAACGATTATTTGTTTTTTACAAAATTCGACACTTTTCGCACTAGCTCGCGAATGTTTCAGTCAGGATCCTCCACACCACTTTTAGTCAGTATATTATAATCACACACACACACACACACACACACACACACACACACACACACACACACACACACTCTAGTCTTCTTGAAATGTTAGGGGCATTTCGCCAAACCTCAAACAATTCTCTTCTTGGAATTCCAAGATCAACACTTTTAAATTGATTTAATATATATATTATAGACAATTTAAAATTCTATAAATCATTCATGTTGAGTAATACTTTAAAAAATCTTTAAATCCTGTACTCATATCGTGAGATCGTGAGATTCGATACAAAATCGTGATATCTTACGATAAATCATGAGATCTGGCACCCCTGATTCTAAAGAACAAAACATAAAATAGCAAATTATGTTACCGATTGTGTCAAGGGGATAACCAGGGATTCCCCGACTCTTTGCGGCTCGTTCGCTCGTCTATATGTTACCGGTAAAGTCCGTTTCTTCGTCATACTTACACACATTGCCAGAACGTTTTAGTCAAAGTCCGAAATTGTTCTCTATTTCTGAGTTTGCCTAGATAGTAACCCGGCAGACTTAGGTTTGCCAAACACGTTTTAGGAAAAGTCCGAAATACTAAAATTTGTGTCCGTAACGTCGCTTCATTTTCTAGTTGTAACTAGTTATAGCCTGTTTGTAATGCGTCGGGTGTACACACGCACGGTGTTGATTGTCGAAGTGTTTGTTCAGGAGGTTCGAGAGATTAGCAATCCGAATTCTATATTTGGAGGACAGGGATTCTTAAAATGTAATTGTACTAAAAATGTACCACAAATTCCTGTAAATGCAATAAAGAGAAGATCCTTTGTAATTTAAAATGCCATCATTCATACAACATACAGAATTATACATGGTGTTCTATTTAAAAAACACACGAGTTGTGTTTTTCTCCACTTTGCAATTCTCTTTAATTTGTTATAGCCAGAAAATGTTTTACATTAATCTCTGCAACTTTTTTATTCAAAGTTTTTGTCCTATCTCTTATAATAAAGACTATGTGTTCTTTAGTGATATATGCATTTTTTTAAATTGTATTTTTTTAGTATTTATTTTATTTATTGTATATTATCTCTTATAATAAAGACTATGTGTTCGTTAGTGATATATGCATTTTTTTACATTGTATTTTTTGAGTATTTACCTCGCCATAAGAAAACAGTGCTATGTAAAACATTTTTTTGTATGTGATAATAAGTAAACAGTGTGTTTGTTATAACTGAAAATGTTTTTTTTAAGCCTCGACTTACAAGATTGGACGTTTTAGGTTTGAAAAACTTTTTTCAATTTATTAGACAGTCCTTAACACACTAAATTATACAGTGACTGACAGAAAGTACGCAAGCATATGGGAAAAAATTTTACCATTATGTATTTTCTCCAGAAAAATTTATTTTATTCTGATAAAACTTCTGCATGTAACTAAACCTGATTTACAATACTTAAATTTTAGATCGACTATACAGGGTGTCTCTAAAATAGCAAAACATGACTTGGCAAAACAAAAAATTTTCAAGATTTTAATTTTTTCACACAAGCAAAAGAAGGTCCTCTCTAAATAAATAAGAAAAACTAAATAAAGATTATTTCTAAAATGTATAATTGCAAAGAAAATTAATTTCAAAAAACAGATTTTTAGCTTGGATTTTATGCATTTTTTTTAGTTTTTACTTTTTCTCATTCATTTAGAGAGGACTTTATTTTGCCCAGTTAAAAAAAAAACGATTAACAAAATAAAAATTCAATAGTACTTGTACTGAAACAGTTAAATGGTAAAAACAAAATTGTTAGGTATAAAAATTATTTAAATCTGCTTTTACTGAAGATGTACTTACATACTTAATTTTACAGGGTGTATCAAAATAGCCAAATTGACATTAGTTTTTTAATGAAACGTCTTGTATATGTTTTTCTAGTGATGTCACATCTATTTATCTCTAAAATTACCACTATAACCAAAAATAATTGTTAAAAAGGTAAATTGCTTTAATGATCTTTTGGGACCATACTGCACCTACACTTAAGAAAAAACCTTTTTATATTCATAATTAAAAGTTGTATCCACTAGAAAAAAAACGGGACGTTTGATTACAAAAACATATGTAAAATTAGCTATTTTGATACACCCTGTATAATTAAGTACATCTTGAGTAAAAGCAGATTTAAATAATAATTTTTATACCTAAGAATTTTGTTTCTACCATTTACCCGTTTCGAAGATATTCCTTAGTCAAATTAGTCTGAACATCAGCATTTACATTATTTTATCAGTTAGTTTCTCAAGAACTTTTCCAAAAAGTTCATTGTTGCTTCTTATAGCCATTAATATTTCATTTCGTTCTTCTCTTCGCTCTGCATCTCGTTGTTTTTGGCGAAGAGCCCTCTCTTCTTGCATTTTCTCCAAACTAGCCAGTACTTTTTCAGTATTTGTTTTTAGACCCTTCTTGGGAATTATATTTTGTTCACTGCTTTCTTTTTGTCATTTAATGGTGTGAAATTGGAAGAAGTAGCTGTTGCTACTGGGGACACATCATGATCCTTTCCAAAAATAATCTCGAATTCATCCATACAGGGAAAATCCATAGGAGAGGCTCCAGTTTGGGAATTATTGTCCCTAACTTTGGTGTAATTCTGTTTTAATTTGCTAAATTTTGTTTTAATTTGTTCTACTGAAAATGTAAAGCCGTCTTCACTCATATTTCTTTGTATTTTTTTCCACACATCATCCGCCCTCATTGAGGTATTCCCAAACAAGTGTTTTTGTAGTTTATAATGATGAATTAAGTTTTTGATAGATGTAGAGAGCCATTTTTTTTCTGTAATTAAGTAATTTTTTTTATTGAATATCGAGAATTATGTGATATTTTCAAACAGAAAGCTCAAAATATGTATATGTGATCAATTAAATAATTACAAACGTTGCTCTAGCGTTGAACATTAAAGAAAACAGTTTTTAAATACTTTTTAATTGGGGTGCCCCATTTTTAACATAAATGCAGTTTATCTCTGTTACCCAATCAAACCCAATCAAACAAAGACAGACTGTTGTCATTTTTACGTTACCTTCGCCAGTTTCTTGAGATAGGTAATTTGCCATAAACAGAAAGGAACACGGTAATTATGCAGATTAACGTAAACAGCGAATTTTTTCATGAAATTTTGCACAGTAATTTTGGGTCGTAGAACACGAATCCGAAGTCAGTTTTTGGCGGTCTCGAAAAAAAAATTTTTTTTGCTCACCCAACCTGAGCAAAAAGGTGGTCAGGTTTGCTCAGTTTTGATTGATATAGATATATATGTATCTATATCAATCAAAACTGAGCAAACCTGACCACCTTTTTGCTCACCCAACAAATTTAAAGAAATTCATTGAAAAAGCTAACCTAAAAGTTTAAAAATTTTTTTACGAGACCGCCAAAAACTGACTTCGGATTCGTGTTCTACGACCCAAAATTAGGGTCTGTGCAAAATTTCATGAAAAAATTCGCTGTTTACGTTAATCTGAATAATTACCAGGAACACTTTATGGTAATGTGGTCCTGATTAAATTGACTAGAACTTTGGTATTATTGTAGCCCTTGATATTCTCAATAACAGATCATTGTCACAAAAAAAATCTGTTGATTTTTTTGTTTTTGAGTGCTTAATTTTTTTATCTATATACTTGTACAACCTGCACCCTGTAACCATTTTGTTTTATTTAGCTTTGTTAACAAAATATTTTACATTTTTAACAATAAAGCATATTTTGACTTTGACAAGGCTGTTTAATATGACTGAAAGAAACAAAACATTCACTGGGGAGCCCTAGTGTGTGATAAAGAAAGGACCCAATAACATAGATACACTGCACCGATATCGAAATTAACACATGGTATAGAACCACTTTATTGTTAAATAATAAATATATGAATGATAGGGTTTTAAATAATAATAAAATCACATAAGTATTCCATATTGTAAGTATTTATAAAATGAAAATTAAAGCTACCTACTTGTAGATGTTGGTGTTGATACTGATACAGGCAACTCAGACTCAGATTCAGGGTTTTTGCAGACTTCATTATTATCTTGAAATGTTGCTTGGTATCCCATTTCATAATTTTGGGCCTTATTTCGTAAACACACCCTTATGTAAGTAGATTCATCCACAGGCATGAGTAAGCCATCCTGCAACGTACAAGCAGCTATTGGAACAGTATATGCACTTCCATCTACATAAAAGTTAAAGTGCTTTAATGTAGTTTTTTTAAAGTCATTAAAAGGTGTAGGGCACTTGAGAGTCACCTAGAGGAAGTTATAAATAACTCCTAAGTGAGTCCCAAAAGAGTCTGATCCTTACAAAAGTTGAAATTATAATGAAAAGAAAAACTGCTAATTAAGTATGTATGTATCAACATCTGCAATATACAAATTATAAATATTATACAGATAATACTTACCGTCTGCTTTTAAGATGTAAGTATCGTCTTCAATTTTTTCTAATCTTACGTTGATTATTTTTACCGTCTTAAAATAATCATAGATTAAAATCAGCAAAAATAAGGTACAATCATATACGTATTAAGGTAAAGAAATGTTCAAAATATACCGTTGGCTTTTACTGCCATAAATCAACTACCTGATTGAACCCCATTGTGTTGATCCCAACATCTTTAAACTGCAATGAATGGGCGCAGGGGTGGATTTTGTTTTTAGGTATATGCATACATATTCTCTTATTTCAAAATTATTTATTCATGTTAATATACCTACACAGCACTTACATACGTCAAAAATCCAATAAAACAAATACAATCATAATAAGTCTAAAATACATCTAAAATACACAAGAAAATACATTATCAAACAATACTACATTCAATAAATTATTTATAAAGAGACAAATTATTGGAAAATCAAAAAATTTATTATTTTATTTATACTTAATTCTATACAATATTTTACCTATTCTATATTCAGTTCTGTCCCACTATCACTATTATCTTCATCTAAACCTAAACTAATTATTAAGGGTTGAACACTATCACTAAGAATCAGATAAGAGTTTTCCACCTTAATCACGTGTTGTAGACAATTCTTCCAACTGTCCGTAGAAATATTATTTACATGTTTTTGTATTAATTCCACCACAGATGTACTTAATGTGGGAGTAGTATTTTCTCTCCTAACATTTGATTTTAATTCGTGCCATATTTGTTCAATTGGATTAAAAACGCAATAGTAGGGGGGAAGACGTAACACTGTATGACCGTTTTCGGCGGCAAGTTTATCACACACATATTCTTTTTCAATATTATAAGCATTTAATACTTGAAGAAGTTCTCTTTTTTTGTAAGATTCTTCAAAAAATATATCATTATTTAACATATAATTTTGAATTTCTGGCTTGGTGCTGTTGGAATTTGGGACTAATTTTGTCTGATGACTGTGATAACTAGCATTATCCATTACAATAACGCTATTTTTGGGAATATTTTTAAGAAGGCGATATTCAAACCATTCTTCAAAAAGCTTTGCATTCGTATCTTGATGTTAGTCCAAATAGGAATCTGCAATGTTCTTGGCTGAAAGCAACAAACAGTTTTGAACAAATCCATTTTCTGAACCTGCATGTATGATGGTAATTCTTTTGCCTTTATTCGAAGGAGCCTTGGTTTGACATTTTTTTGAAAAATCATTCCATCCTTTTTTTGGGGTGTCATGAGTATCAAACCATGTTTCATCAAGGTAGATAATTGGCCGATTCTCCAATCTATACTGTTTAATACTCGTCAAATATTTAAGACGCCATTTCCGTAAACGCTCCGATTCCATTAAAACTTGTTTTTTGCCAATGGCGCGATACTTAAAACCCATTTGAAGTAAAATTCTCCTTAGGCTTGATATGCTGCATGAAATATTTGTTTCGTCTTTTGCTAGCCTAATTTTTAATGATTTTAATGTGGGTACAGATTGTTCTTCATACATAGCATAAATTTTTCTTCTTAATAGGTCCTTATCACTCTCGTCTATACTTCTTAATTGGCCAACGTCGTTTCGTTGTTTTCTTGCATTAATAGGTTTCATTGTTATGTCCTTTATCGAAGTTAAGGGAATTTTAGCTAAAGCACTAGTTTCTGCTAAAGCAGCATTTTTATTCAAACCCCTTCTTAGTAAAGATGAATATACATTTTTGACTATTTCTTTCGCATCGGGTGATAAATGCTTTCTTTTTAAAGATACACTACTAGCTGCACCATCAGCATGAGTCCATGGACGCCACATTATACTTAAAAAATAGTTTAACTAAGCAAACTAAATAGTTAAAATAAAAAGACAAAATTAGCGCACACAACTCGCACCTCACACAGGAAAGCTAAAAAGGTGACTGAAGGTGCCTTAATAAAATATCATTATATATTATTAATATTAAGTGCTTAAGTTACAGGTAATTAATTTAATTACCTGTAAAAATTTAATTTTAACCATTTTTTCCTAAAATGAATTGGAAAATAATAATCTTAACAATTGGTATAATTCAGGTCGCAGGTAAAATATTAAGGGCCAGCCCTGTCTGAAAGGGATGGACATTTATGAGCTTTTATAGCCTAAGACATCATTAAGGATTTATTGCAGTCAAAAAGCCAACGGTATATTTTGAACATTTCTATACGATAAAAACGAAGCAACCTAACCTCAAAAATTTTCAACCAATCATAACTTGTATAGCCACTTTTGGAGGCGCTTCGAGGTGTCTCCAAAAGCTACATTACTGTAGCGAATCGTGGACGTTCGACGCTAACCATTTTCGCCAAGCTGGAGCTTATTCAGAACGCGCAAAGCTATTTCTGGCTTGGCTTTAGCCGTGCGGGAACGCACTCCTGGTAACCTCGCCAGAAATCACCTATTAATGACAAATAACAATAGTGACATTTCACTACTAGCGCCACCAACAGAAGGTGCATGGTGTACTAAAATTCCTTTCGGCTTTTAGGTTTTTAGTATTTTTAATGTCAGTTTTATCGAAAATGAATATTAATAAATCTTGTTGACAGTGTCAACAAAAATTAATCAATATACATTTTAACGAATATTTAAAAATGGTATTTAAACTAAAAATGAAACTCGTATGGATAAAGATAACACTATTTAATACATTTTAAAATAAATTAAACAAACAGTATTTTAAGGTTATACTTTAAAACTAAGTAATCACGAGCAATAACTCGGAGTATGCAAAATGAATCTTCAGTAGTGGTGGGACATCTCGAATAAAAATAATCGATCATTCGATTATTGAAATCACTAGAGATATCTCGAGACGTCAACGAGATCATTCGAATGATTTAACCGAGAGGTTATATTTATCACCTTTCGCCTTGTCGAATGACGAGACGAAATGACGCTGCCGACTCGTCACTCGATGTGGCTGGGGCCGGGGCCAAGATTATATTATTATTTCTAATGATATTTCGATTCGTCATTCGCATCATTGGAGACAGCGGTTAGCAGCATGCTTTTTAATTCGAATGATCATTCGATATTAAAGTCATTGTAGAACTAATCTTCCGATTATTTAATTCATTCGATTATTCCCAACACTAATCTTCAGAGAGGTGTTTGTGTCAATGTAGGTACCTGCATCAATTAGGTAGTTGCTCAATTTTTACCAAAAATTTACATTATGATGCAAAAACAAACTAATTTCGTAAAAAATCTAGCCCCAGTGTAATAATTTATAATTTGTGGCTATATTTATGTGATACCTTGTAGTTTACCATATATATATAAACACCTCTCTGCATGATAAAATGTACCCAACTATTTATCATTCAACATTTAAGTATTAATAATATAAAATATTTTTGTGTTATATAAAATAATCTGTTGGACCAAAGTCAATCAAATACACAGCTTTGCCAGCACTTCGTCTTTCAATACTTCCTATTATCAACAATGCCAATAAATTTATTGAAAGTAAACAATGCTTATTCAATATTTTTATCAATAATAAAGTATCTAAATTGTCCATAATAATTCTTCTGTCTTCTATAGCTATTGTAGTTCAAAAATTTGTAGTTTTTTTTGTTAAAAAACACTGTTTGACTGATATCCCTTCCCCTTTGATAATTTATACTTGTGTGAGAAGGTTGCAATAGTTTAACTGTAATAATTGTAATGGCATGTTGTAAAATCATATTCTCATCATTGTAGTATTGTTAGGATTTAAGACATGTGCTATTGTGTTATATTTACTAAGTTTTTGTATAAAAAATGGCATTGCCGTCAATAAATATTCAATTCAATTCAATTCAATTCTTTATTGATGTTAATGTACAATGTACTTACACAAGTCATATAATATGTTATGTCAAGATAATAAAACAGAATACATAAAAATAATAAAACAGAAAATAACATAACAGGTAAGGAATTAAAATAATTAAAATACAGCATAAATTTAAACACAGGAACAATTTTATATTATGTCGTCAAAGTTGTCCAGGAAGTATTCGTCTGTGGTATAGTAGGCCCTTTTAATAAAATGCGTTTTTATCTGCTTCTTGAATTGACGTGGTGATAAAGTCCTAATTCTTTCAGGTAGAACATTGTAGAATTCTGGGCACCAATAGCCCGGCCCGTCACGGGTTCTGGAAAGTCGGTGAAAATCCACCCTAAACATGTCCCTACCCCTGGTTGCATGACTGTGTATGTCAGAATTTCTAACGTAGTCAAAAAGATGGTTTCTAGCATAGACTAAACATTCCAGAATGTAGAGGCATGGTAACGTGAGGATCCCCAATTCGCAGAACTTGAGCCTGCAGCAATCGCGAAAACCAAGTCCTGCCATTACTCTAATGCATCTTCGCTGCAGTCTAAATATTACCCTTGCATGTGGTGAATGGCCCCACGCAATGATAGCATAACCAATACGCGCCTGGAAAAAACTATAGTATGCTGTTTTCAGTGTCTTAAGGGTAACCGAGTTTGCGAGGCTACGAATCAGAAAACTGGACCTCGAAAGAATGCCAGCCAGATGAGAAACGTGATCCGCCCATGTTAACCCCGAATCCAGCCGGACCCCAAGAAAGCCCACAGGTCCCGTCGTGTCCAACACGCATTCACCATTCAATCTCCTGAGAGTAAACAGCAGAGACTGCGTCTTGTCATCATTAAGGCTTAAGCGATTTGTGACAAACCAAGACTTTATGTTCGCTTGACTGCTCATAATCTGTTCTTTGAGTTCACCTATAGAGTTCGTTGTTATTACCGCAGTGGTGTCGTCGGCATACAACAGAAACTTGGTATTACTGTCACAATCTGGTAGGTCATTTATATATATTAAGAAAAGGGTCGGTCCTAAGACGGAACCCTGAGGTACTCCATGGTGGACCCTAGTTCTGGACGAAGTCTCGGTTCGAAACTGGACAAACTGTTCACGGTCCGACAGGTAACTGCGAACTAGTTCCAGGCTGTCCATACCAAACCCGTAAGTCGAAAGCTTATCAACAAGGATCGAGTGGGACACACAGTCAAATGCCTTAATATAATATAAATAAATAAATAATAATAATAATAATAATTACTAATAATAATAATAAATGACTTTATTATTATTATTATTATTATTATTATTATTATAAATAATATACATTTTTAAAAGAAGGGAGAAGAAAGGAACTTACACAAAAAATTCTTTTCCTTTCAATGACACAAGATATTTCAGCACCACCTGACATTCTGTCAATACGTAAACTTAATTTAACATACCTGCAGCAGATATTTAGAAAATCAAAATAATAGATCCACAATGGGAGTTCCATAAAATTAAAAAGGATACAAGTCTTGTGAGTTGTCGCATTAGTTAAGCATCTAAGATGATCCATGTGTTCTTTCTTCGCACTGCATGAACAGCTGAAATTTTTATTGAATTTACTTTAGAATAAAGCAAAAGCGAATAAACTTTATTAACATGCTTTATTAAACATGTTTGTTCAGATTCACTAAAAAGGTTTAAGATTTAGTACTGGTTTAAATTAAAATCTTCTAGTTGTTCAGTTAGGTTTTGACAGCTTTTTGTCCTGTCATTGTTCCTAAGTCGTTCCTAGTCGTTCCTAAGCGATTTGCTTGGTTTCCACATGATTTTCATCTTGGAACATGGTGGTAAAATGAACTTCGTTCTATTATTGTGGAAAGTAGGGTAGACCGGGGTCGAAAGTAACAGGGGTCAAAAGTAACATCTCAAATATCTTCATAAACGTAGATAATAGATATGCATGCGCTAATTTGTCAAAGATTCCGCCTACTCAGGTGCTAAACTCCCATTAGTACCATTACCGGCTCCATGAAACACAGTTGTGCGTATAGAGCCATTTAAATTTTTTATATCAAAAAGTAACTTTTTTCGAGTTCGTTTTTATTGTGATAAAGTGCAGAAAAAGTCATGTAGGTACAATTTATCGTACTAGACAGTTTTTTTTAGGTATTTTGTTATTGTATAGGCATAATTTTGTACCGTGTTGTTGTGTTTTTTGCTTAAAAATTGTAATACAAATTTGCAAGTACAGTCGGGGACGGTTGTAACAAGGCAACTCGGGGACGGTTGTAACGTTACAACCGACCCCGTTGTAGTACAGATAATATAGTTTTTTATTGCTTTTTTTAAGAATGCCCCGTACGAAGAAAAGGAAGACAGACCGTGGTACGAAAGATATAACCTTTTACGAACCAGCATATAAAGAAGTTACTAATGGGAATCTCTCTATTAAATCATAAGCAAGACAATATGAATTATGCCACGTGTCATTGACAAGATACAAGAAGAAACTGAAAGCCCCCAATGAAAATTTACCAGTGTCCATGACTGTCCTATATAAATATTTTATTATATCCCCAATTTTAAGCATAGTCCTATCATAAATGTGGTGTTACAACCGACCCCCCTTAGTGTTACAACCGACACTGGGTGGGGGCGGTTGTAACAAATCACATCACTTTAATTTTTAGTTACCTGTGAGGTTTTTACTTTGTTCAGCCCTAAAATATCACTTACATAATAAAGGTAACTAATTACCTTAACTATAGCCATACAAATAGTATTTCCAATTCTAATAGTTTTTTCATAATTAAATACTAAAGTCAGAATGTTACAACCGACCCCGGTCTACCCTACATACTAGGATTGACCTCTTCTTTATAGATTTGCGAAAATGCTCAGAAACAAATTCATAGTATAAAACCTAGTTGTCTTATTATTGCACTTGTCAGTTTAAAACTTTTGGTTTTCAACTTAGACCAGTCTAGCGTTGGAGAATCTGGCCACTTAAATTTAAAAAAATTCCCTAATCTTAATCACAAATGAGATATTACATTTAGCATATAAAAATAGTAAACAAAATCAATTTATTGTTTCTTTTACTTTGCTAATAATTTAAGGTTAGAAGCTGACATTTAAACCACAATTTGCTGTAAAGGGATGCATCCCACCTATATGTATAATTGTACGTAAACCCACGCTAGTCATCGATCACCTCTCAGTGTGATTTCTCTTATGTTAAATGGGAAATCTACATTAACTTCATGTTACATATAAGTCGAATGATCTGTTCTACAAAATCTAGTTAATGCCTACATCCATGCAAAAACAAAATAATTTAAATAATATGTCAATGACCTTATCTCTTTTCTTTATACTGGGGTTAGATTTTAATAATAAAACTTGTGTTTTTATTCAACTTTAGATGAATGTGTTATTTACTCACCTCAAATTTCAAGGAAACATTCCCAGTTGGAGTGATATTCTACAGATTAAAAAGGATACAGGTCATTTGAGTTTAACCGTTCAGATCATCCATGTCTTCTTCTTTCGTGCCGTGGGAATAGCTAAAATTTTTATTAAATTCGCTTTAGAATAAAGTAAAACAAGATTTATCAATATTTATAATCCCTAACTTTAACAAATGCATTAAGCACAAAAAAGTGTATCAAAAGCAATATAGACACCAGATTTATGTATAGTATAATGATATACCTTTTATATAAAAGTTAATTTATTTAATTTAAAGTGAAATGTAGCAAAAAGTTAATCCTTATTTTTTACATAATATACTACTTTACTGACAAAATATATTATATTTGAAATATTTATAAAAAGACGTCATAATAAAATTAGCCTATATAAAATATTAACTTTGGAGATTAAAAATATGATTTTTTTCCTGAAGTTTTAAAAGATTTTTCTTATTTTTGGTTTAAAAGACCAGTATTTTATTGTAAATTATTTTAGTTGTTATTCGGGCAGAAGTCATAGATATTGTCAAAACAAAAGTTCCCCATATTCGAGAAACTTAGAAACATATTACATTTTAATATCACAAAATCGGTTACAAATATTCCAAAAATTATTTTGGAGAAATAATAATAATAATGACCTCACCTTTTTGACAGAGGTTAAAGTAAATAAGGAAACAATATTGTTATTTTTATTCAATTTTAGGTAAATGTATTAATTACCTACCTGAAATTTGAAGGCAACACTCTTTTTCTAAAAAACACCAAGCCATAAGGGCAAACTTTTTAAGAATACAAATTGAAGAATAAACTAATAAATAATAATTGATCCCAAAAAAATGGCGCCTACACGAAAGGACGACTGGCTGACTGGCAAAGAAAGGACGGTTCATTTAACTTTAGTGATACGCTCTGCAACAGTCAAGAGTTCAAACAAAGTGAAACAACGTTTATTCCCTATTTGTTACACTGAACCAGCATTATGACAGCAGGTTACACCAGTCTAAATGAAAAAATCTGTTGCTTGAGGAAAGATGTTATTGGTCCGAAAATAACCAACCGAAACCATGGATAGCGTATCACGTGTTTTTTTATTAGAATTTGTAGTGGTAGTCACATGATATTTACCTCACCTTGCATGGTGAGGTGCGTTCCCCCGCAAAATCCCTTGTTGCCATATGGCCCATTTAAACCTTCAGACCCATGGTTTCTAACCTGTTGTTCTGTGGTTTTTTGGGAAAAAATATCAGGTTAGAAGTTCAACAATAAATTAATTATTTATATTATTAAAGATACAATAAGGCTCAACATTAAAGACATCATTAACACAGTAGGGACAGGTAACTAACAAACCTGAGCAAACCCTTTATTTTTCTGTGTAGGTGACCACCGAATCCCTTCCCCCTACTTTGAATTTCATTTTAGGGACTTCAAAATAGTTAATGCCATGTATTTATTGTCTAATTTGTGTAATTCTTTTTTTGTTAGGTAAATTCCATAAACGTCGTAAAATAAAATAGACTACTAACGCCAATGGAGCTGTCATTTCAAAAGTGTCGCCAGTATGCTCAGCGCCATGTTGGGTGCACAGACTTATGGCAACACTGAATTTCATTGTCCCCAATGCATAGGAAAATAAAAATTGCAGGCGGGATATTTAAATTAAAAAATTGCGATTGGTGGAAATACTGAAATTTCTAATTTATTATTTTTTTTCAGTGGTTGGCAACATTGTTCTTCCATGAACTTTGTCAGTTGTCACTTGTTTGTTTACTGTTTTATTATTTATTTGGAGATTTTCGTACTAGCAATGTTTAGTTTTGTGTGTGCAGTTATGTTATAAGTGCTATTTATTTTCAGACTTCATTTAAATTCCGTTATAAGATGCCTCACTGTTTTGTATTGGGCTGCCCTAATAACACAAGAGCAAGAGATGGGCTTTCTTATCATAGGTAGGTTTATAAAGCATTATTTATGATCTATGATTTTAGGTTTTTAATATGCTAGAGCGTGATACAAGTTTGAATTAATTTTTTATTTTAGCTTGCCTAAAGACACCCAACTGAGATCTCAATGGCTAAACCTTATTGGGCGTGATTGTGATCCAAATTCTTTAATCATATATGAAAGAGTATGTTCAGATCATTTTTCCGAAGATGATATTGTACTAAGTGGTAACAGAAGATATTTAAATCCTAACGAAGTGCCAGAGCAAAATTTACCAATATTGCAATGTGTTAGCGAAGATGGCATTATCAAATTGCCAGTTAAAGGGAATATAACTGAAACTGAACTTACAATAAAACCAATTTAGAAAAAAATTGCTTAGTTGATATTGTCAATAAAGAAATCAGGTCAGTTTCCAAGTGTGATAAACCTTTAGATGAACCTGTACCTAGTGGGTCAGAGAAATGTCAGAGAATTTAATCGCTGTAAATCCTGTACTCGGTATACTATTTTGTTTATTTTATTTTTTTGTGATTTATGTCTAATACAGTCCGATCCCTAATTGATTGATAATAAAACGTTCTTAGGGACATTGTTATTCATAATAGCATTGCCAGAATTGAATGATGTAATTTATTATTGTCACAGTCTCTCCTGGGTAAAGTAATTGTAAACCTCCTAGAATTAAGTTTATACTACTTATAGTCAATAGAAATTAATTTTTCTTGCTTTACTTAAGATTTGTTTGTTTATGTTCCAAACTACACTAGTTTTTTTGTATGAGTGTCTTCTACAACTTCAAAAATGTTGTAAGTGCAGTTTGTGCAGCACAAACGACCAGACCATTATAGTATAAGGATTTTTTATTTGTATTTATTTTATTTTTGAAATAAAAAAAACAATTTTTTGTCTCTTTTCGTTTCGAAACGTTTCCAAGAGGAACACAATGACTACTAAAACCAAGTAAAATGCCACCATATATGTATTTTCTAAGGGTGGGTGGGGGTATCTATCACCCTAAGTTTTTTCTTGTGCCAAACAAAGATCAGATTCATGAATACCTTTAACCGTTACAGGCAGGGAAGGAAAATGGATGCCCATACCCGGAGGGACTGATGTATCAAGATAAGATGTGTACGTTTTAAACTTAGGGTCCATTGTGCCATTTTTAACAGAAATTCTGTGTTTGTAGTAATAGACATATTTTATGTCGTTTCTACACAAAATGATTTCCACACATCTAAACTATTTTAACGTCCATAACCGAGTTTAAATAATATGTACATTGTACACTATTTTTCATAGAATATTGAAATGCAGAGTTGTTTCAAATGTACAGTGTCACACGCGTTTTAAAAAATACTTTAATTTTTTTCCAGACTTTAAACAATTTAATATTTATCTGTATTAACAAATTTATAAAAAAAAAATTGGTTTTTAAAACTTATTTTAGGTTTATTTATATTTAAAAAAATACAAAATACTACGTTCTCGTACACTAAGAGCATACAAAAGAAAGATTCACCTTAAGTTTATTTAGTAATGATGAAATAAACAAACGTAAGCAAAAATTTAAAAAAACATCTATTTCCACCAATTAAAATTTTTTAATTGAAATATCCCGCCTGCAATTTTTATTTTCCTAGGCATTGGGGACAATGAAATTCAGTGTTGCCATAAGTCTGTGCACCCAACATGGCGCCGAGCATACTGGAACACTTTTCTTCCTAAATGTCAGTCATCCATTTTATTTTATGAAATCCGTGGTAAATTCTGTCCAAAGTAACACTTTCGTGTTGGCATTCCCACTAACCCTAAAATTGGTTGTTAGGTAAGATAGTTGTGGTTTTTCCGTTTGGAGGGTTTAATTGTGTATTTTTAGATCTGATGATGCTCACCTCGATGCTCACATAGGGGCGAAACATATGTAACCATTCAGAAAGATTTTACAGGTAAAAGAAGTTTAAGACTTTTATTTATCTGCAATTGGGAATATCAGTCGCATTAACAGAAAAGAGTTATCAGCACCTCTCATTGTCAAAGAGAAGGAAATTAACAGATGTTATGTTGTAGCAGAGGCTGCAATTATGGAAAACAAAATTACGAGTACCCCAATGATTAAAACAGAGTCAGAGGGAAATCTCTATGAAATTGAATATGTTCCAAGGGATACATTTATGTATAAACAGACAAACAGATCTGCACCTGAGTTAATTGTCCTACTGGAAAGGCTTCAGGTGATTAAGAATAATGGAGAATGCTGTGTGGATGTTTCAGATATAATTTTGCGAACCAGTTTATGTGGGTGAGTTGTTCATTTTCTGTTGAGATTATTAAAAAAAATACATAAGTACTCTAATGAAATGTTTTTACATTTTTTAAATACTTTATTTGTTTGAATTTACCAGGGGACCTTTTGAATGTGTAGGCATAGAGTGTGAATTACAAGAACAACAAATAATAATAGCGGTGTATAGACTTCATGGAGATGTCATACTATTTTTATGTAATTTTTGCCTGCTAAAGCTTAGTCTTCGACGTAATCTACACCATACTTGTATACTTTTTGTACATTGGTCTTTGATTAAATATATTTGTATTTGTCATTTGTACATACAACAGGGAATGTCACTGAGATAGGGTTTGTTACAAATACGGCTAATTATATTAATACATGCATATATGAAGGAAACGCAAGCAAAGTCGTGGGTACCCGCTAGTAGCTAATATAAATAAATCTATTATAAATTTAAATTTTTCTAGATTTAGAATTTTCATAAAATTTTTGTTCTCTCATAAGTACCTAATTGATGTTTGTCATATTATTATCCAACACAGATATATGTAGGCCTCCAATGCTAATAAACATAATAATATATTTTTCCTTATCTAATACTATATTCAGTAAATATTATAACAAGGAAAAAATAGGTATTTGTTGTAGCCTTTTGCTATTAAAGAAATATGGGGCTACTTTAATTTTTTTTGACTTTTTGGATCACTAGCATTCCAGGCCACTTTTCTGAAAATCTCGGATCGCTTGGTAACTTTTTTAAAACTAAATTTCGGTGCCCTGTACACTCAATTTAAAAAAAAAATGAGCATCGGCATTCTGCAGGGAATTTTTTAAGACCAAGTTATTTTTTGAGATATTTTAGATTTTGCGATTTAAATGCATTTATGCTTACTAATAAGAATTGTAATTGTTAATTTTCATAAAAATTATACGGTAGGCTTTGTTTATTTATATATTTATTTTTCACATTTATTTGCTTAATTTTTTGCATATTTATTTTCGTTGAATGATTGTGATGTAAGACAATTTTTTAAAGCAGTTTGTTTAGAAAATTGTTAAATGTAAATGCAAGATACATTGAAATTTTTGTAGACCTCAAGTGCCAGTGAAAACTGAACCAGAGGAAACTATAAATGATGTGTATCAGGAATGGAAATTAAAAAACGAAGAAGTGGACATCAAAGAGGAAGGATTACCTCAAAGCGCTATTGAGTAAGCATTTATTCTGCTAATTACATTTCCTTAAATAGTTTAAGTTTCTTTTACTTTAAAATTATAAAAATTATCTATATCACTTATTTGTATGTATAAAATTAAAATACATATTAACCTTATTTTGATTGTACAATAATTGATAAAATAAACCAGCTTTCAAAACGCTCGTTTTTACCTCGTTTTAAAAATATCCGCTTAATATGGAACACTTAAAGATAAGATTTTGGGCGTAAAACATTGCTAAAGTTTTTAGATATTCTTTAAGCAAAAACAGCTAGATCTTGTAAAGATTAGATATGAATATTAAACGCAAGCAAAGCGTAATAAATCGAAATCATCTGATTTTGAAAACTAGTTAACATAAAAGCTATTCAAATTACAGATTTTATCCGTTGGCACACAACCTAAAAATGTTTTTTTCAAGAAATAATTTTATTTTAAATCTAAATTTGCAATATTTACAGCAATATCTACTTTAATGGATTTATGGCATTTTGTACAACCGAGATGTGGATTTATTTTGTTTTGCTTAATTTATTTGACCGCAATGCTTTTTTGTTTATTTATAAGCTTTTTATTTTTTAATCAGGATAAAAGCAAAAAGGGTTAAATATATAATCGCACATTTTATCAAATGCATGAGAAACCGCTTCCACAATCAACAAAACCCCCACACTTACTAGGTATCTAGTACTGAATATGTTGAAAATTTCCTCCATTATTTGCGTTCAAACAAGCGTGCACTTGTCGCAGCGTTTTGTTCAGAACTCGTTGAAGGATATTCTCCATATCTTTTTAATGCTCGTTTTTTTTACAAATCAATCTTTTTGTTCCCGATAATAAATGACGATTGAATTTTTTAAAATTTTACAAGGCGACACGCTCTCAATCAAACCCAAGCAAACCCTGCTTTTAAAATAAGGAATATGCACATTTTTTTTTTATTGCATAAATCATTTAAGGAAGTCATTGCAACCCCAAAAATGCTATTTTGAAGAAAATTACTGGGATAATTTAGCTAAAAAAAATTTTTACTTTTCGGAATAATTTATTACAGTTTCAAAAGCAGCCATTTGCTCACTCAAAAAAGTTACGTCACGCAGTGTTATGGGCAATCTACACTGAACGTGTTGGCGACTCAAATTAAGGTGACTTAAAAGGGGATACGGCAACACCGCCATACTCGATACCTTCTACGCCCCTACCGGTCACTTCTGTAACTGTAGTTGACGTTTTGTCTTTATTTATTTAAAAAAAATTTAGACAGTTGAATTAAATAATAATTTTATTATTAGTTTAGACAATAATATTGTAGCTAAATAATTGGCTTTGGCAATAGTTTGGTATGAATCTGGACTATTACAACATTTTTAGAGTGAAGGTTTATAACCTGATTACCAGGATTACCTCAAGGACTGTCTTTATTCATCCAAGGTTATGTTATGGTTATGAGAAAGGTTATGAGTATGAGCATAAAAAGATTGTCATTTGGATATACTTAATAACTATAATAAGATTTAAATAAAACCTAAGAAAGTGCAAAATAAAGCGTTAAATAAATTTTAAGAGTTTTGCCTGATGTATTTTATGTAGCAAGTGTACCTAAAATCATCATCATGTATTTCATCAAAAAATCTATAGGTACGGTTGTAAAAAAAGCTTAAGCATCCATTGAAACATTTATGTGAATTTACTGGTTTATGGTTTAGGAATTTGTTTGTTCACCATCATATATCTATATAGTACATATAAACGCATGGATTGTGGACAAACAAATTTCTAAGCCATAAACCACTAAACCCTCAAAATGTCTCAATAGATGCCCGCTTTTTGGTCCATTTTTGTTACACGCCAGTGTTCGTCTATGTATTATTTAGTCTATGATACTATTGTGTTGTGTAAAGTGTGCATATAATTAAAATATATGTTTATAGAATAATTAGTAATTACTTACCAATTTCTTCTATTTACATAGTGATACATTGCATGTCTGCGTTACATTTTTAAAAACTAAATACCACTTTCCACAAACGATTCCACAAAAATAAACAAGGTTAGGGGTTAGGTAGGCAACTAGGCAAACGATGATGACTAAAGCTTTCCAAACGGGGGTAAATCCAGAGACGGCTCTAACCTATTGCGAAATAAAATCAGGATTCGATGTGCAAATAAAATACAAATATTTATATTTGCCCACATTGTGTTATTTAAAACTGCGAGATAAGAAAATACCATACAGGGTGTCTGAAAAGTCTTAGCATGGGCAAATATCTTTACTATTAATAAAGATAGAGACACCAAATTTTAGTTGTATCTTATTGGTTAATAAATCTACTTTTTTATGCAATTTGACTTTTTCAACCCCCTTTGGGGGTTACGCTAGGGAGTTGAGATCAAAAATTTTGAATGCAAACCTATGCCGGGTGGCCTCTTGTTTTAAAAGTCATTAAACCGCAACATTTTACCGCAACTCCCGTATTTTAATGCATTTTTACATGGCAAGCCTATAAAAATTATAAATCGTAAATCGTATAATCAGGCGGGGCACAAGTCGACCATTAGTCGACCTCTTGTGCCATACAGTACCTACCAGTCTGCGCTGCTATTTTTTGTTTTATGGGGCACTTTTTTCCTAACTTTTTTCCAACTTTACTTCTTCATTTGTCGTTTTTATATTTTGTTTTTTGACATCTGCGCAGTAGACCCAAATGCGTACCACCCAATCAAACTAAGAGGGCTAGACATGCGCACGAAATTTCAGGAGATGTACTTTGGTGTCTACATTGAAACCTACCCACTTTCAAGAATATATCTCCAATAGTAAAACTACAACTACGTATTTAACATATTTGTACGATTTTATGACGTCTTACTTTTTTGAACATAACTATGTGACATTGTGACCAACCGTGCCAGCCTTACTAATCAGTTATATTACGCACTGACATATTTCCGGCATGGCCGCTTCTTCTTATTTATTCAAGCATTAGCCTTACCATAGTTATTGAGACTTTTGCGTCCTGTGAGAAATTCAAAATATTGTATGTCTCACGGAACCCTCTATGCGCGAGTCGAACTTGCACTCAACCGTTTTTTTTTATTTCATACAATCACGGCAACGCTCATCAATTAAATTATTTCTGTCAAATACCGTATGTACTTATTTTCGGCATCGACGCCTCTGGTAACAGACCAACAGTGACTGCCTTACTAATTACGTTAAAAGTTGTTTAGACTGGCCACCATGAACTTCTTGGCAGTAATAAAGTCCGTTTTGGAACTCTGCCAAGAAGTAACATCTGAGAAAAGACCTTTAAAATGAGGTACCACACGGCATAGGGTTGCATTTAAAATTTTTGACCTCAACTCCCTAGCGTAATCCCCCAAGGGGATGGTAAAAGTCAAATTACATAAAAAAGTAGATTTATTAACCAATAAGATAAAACTAAAATTTGGTGTCTCTATCTTAATTAATAGTAAAGATATTTGCCCATGCTAAGACTTTTCAGACACCCTGTATGGGATTTTCGTATTTCGCACTTTCAAATAACACAATGTGGGTAAATAAATATTTGTATTTTATTTTCACATCGAATCCTAATTTTATTTCCAACTAGGTTAGAGCCGTCTCTGGATTTACCTCCGTTTGCAAAGCTTTAATGATGACAAGGTCGGTTCGGTTTTTCACGTGTCATTTTTTTAGCCACTGGCGTGTTCGATTGACAAAATCGGATTGATCCGGATCAGTTGACGAACTTTAAGGGAATGGCAGTGCAAAGAGATAAAATAGCATTGAAGTGCCGTAAAGTGATCTTGATTGATCCAATTATTGTCAATCGAACACGCAGGTGTTTGCAGCGGTGGCAACGTTGCTTCTTCAGTGTGACGGTCGCTTTATCTGGTGTGGTTGGGTTTGATAAGTTTGATTTTGTGGTTTGTCTTCGATTATATCGTATTTTGTTAATAATCCTTTTTATTAAACAGTAGAAAATGTTAAAAAACTAACCTACAGATATTATATTATGCCAGTGTAAAAGAATTCTCCAGCTAATGACTTGGAAAACTTCATTTTCTCGTGTCCAAAAGAGCCGGTGCTGGAAGAAAGTATACGTACTGCAAAATTAATCAAAAATTTTACATAAAGCGGTATCTATAAAGGTCAGTATCGCCAAATTCAAGTAAGCATATGTGACTGTAAATTTATTTTCATAGTATAATAAATAATAAGTATTGGTAACGAAATTCTGAAGGCAAAAAAGGAACCCTCTCTAAAGGGCATCAACTTCCAGCAAATTATCCGATTTTCTTTGCACGCACTCCGTTTTGGTCATTTCTAAACAATTTTTTTAATCAAATAAAAGGTTTTCTATCAACTAAATGTACTAATCTTCGGGAAACAATCAAGAAAATGAATTAATACTGAAATTTACATTACACTAGGCATTATAAAACGTTTACGTCATAAAAAAAAGTGACGTCACAAACAAAAGAAGTGCGTTTTACAAGTTCCGAAATTCGCGCGAAAATTTGCAGTTTTAAATCTTTTTTTTTGCTAATAAAACCCAAAATAAATGGAAAACAACAACCGCCATAATCATTTAATTTATATAGAGAATACAATAAAAAATATTTCGGGTTGATTTGAATTTCATGCATATTCCCTATTCTCCTAGTGGGAAAAAAGTTTTTCGTTCTTTAATGGTGCTGCTATGGTACGCTTTTATAGTGTTGACCATTTTTAAGAGGAAAAAACATTTCGTGGTGTTTGTTCGACTTTCATGTTGTAACCAAACGGCTATTATAATTGTGTAGTAAGTAATAAACTTTATTAATGTTTGAACAGCGTGCGAGTCCGACAGAAAAAGCTTGTTACTTGTTTTGATTTTAATTCCAGTCAGAGCCTCGTTGTGCGTGCTTTGGAAGCGCGAGGTAGTAAAAAACTTCGCTCCTTTCGTTTTTATAGTTATTTTGTGATTTTGTGAAGTGTTTGAATTGTTTTGTGGAAAATGAGTGCGCTAGGCAATGCTGCATTTAAAACAACATTTCCTTATATCAGAAAATCTTATTGAGTATTTTTACGTTATCTGGTACTAACATAGACTGTGAAAGACTGTAGCAAAAGTAAACATTATTGGACAGATGAAAAAGTCGAATGACTGTTTCAGCACTGGAAGAGATTATGAAGCTAAAGTTTATTATTAATTTAAGTTGTGAGAAATTTCGTTTAAAAATTAAGGACGATGTAAATAAATATGTTTATAAAAGCCAAATGTTCTGTTAAATATGATTAAAAATAAGCAAATAAAAAAAAAGTACAAGCTTAAGTGTTAGGATTTGTTTTTGTTTAAAGCTAATTTTGAACTAAAATTTTTGTATAGGTACTCTTTTTCCTCCAAAAATTTCTTGTCTTCCAATTTGAACAAAATTTTACTCTTGGTTTAAACAGCTGTTCTCTTTATTTTTTGTGTTGTAGTATTCTAACTTATTGAAATTTTTTTTGTTCAAATATTTAGTAAGATTTCTTACTTTAAGGATATCGAACCTGTTACATAGAAATATTTTAGAGAGACCTGGGAATGCCACAGCGAGTGCTAACAAAGCAAAAGTTTTTTTCTGTAACTGACGTTGCTTGTTGTTTTTTATATGGCCATCTGTTAATTCCAGTAGTGCGCAATTACTCAAAAAAAATTGTTTGAGGGACGATATCTACATTTTTAGTATTACGTAAAACGGAACACTTATGGAATCACTTTGGTGTTCGTCTGTCCGTTCGTCCGTCCGTCTGTCACAGGCGATTCTCTGAAACTATACTACGTAAAAATTTGGAACTTGGAACAGAGATAGAGCTCCGCGTATACGCGATGCGATACGGCGTTGGTGCCGTCGGCGGCTGGTAGCGAGGCAGATGGACGGAGATCGGGCGGCCAAGGTTTGCTCTAGTTAATTGGTGAGGGGCTGATCGCACGGACCACTAATTGTGCAAGTATAGATTGCATTTGACGGATTTTTTAAATTTTTATTTATCCAATGTTTTTTAAATGCTTGCTTGGAAACTGCTAAAATTTAGCTAACTAATTTAGCTGGTGATTCCTAACAGATATTTGAATAAACAGCCTTCAAGGTATACAGAGTCAATAATTAATTAAGCATTTCAAAATTTACATGGGATTTCGTGTAGGAAAATTTTCTATCCTGTATAATTAAATTACGTCCAAGTTGTAATAAGAATCGAAATAATAGCTTCCTAATATGTAAAAAAACGGGTAAATCGTTTAACAACTTCGCTCTGGGTGCCCCCGCACCCACGGACTCTGCGCCTATGCCAAGGAATCTAGGATCGCGGATTGACAGGACGTAATTTCGAAACTATAAATACAGGCCTGCAAGATTATTTTGCTTTGGATCAATATAACTTTTTGTGCTGGAACCCAACCTAGCCACAGAATTTAGCTATGATATCAGATTTCCAATAGGGAACTTGCATGAAAATTAAATTTGAAAAATAACACTCTTAAACGTAAGCTAATATCATCAAAAGACCCATAGTACACAAAAAAAATAATTTTTTAATCCCCTGGATTAAATATAAACTGTTAAAGGTTGCATAATTTGAACAATTCTAGTTACGCGACTCCATTGGTTGTGACGTCAAACCGTTCGTCGAGACATGACCCGTGAGCGGCAGCACGCCAAGAGTACGGAAATGTATTTATTAGACAATCGTTTGGTAACAAATTTAGTGTGCTTGTTTGGATTTTCAGTTTCAGAGCAAATAAATATTGTTACAAGATGACCGATGAAGGTTTTTTAAAAGGATACTCAGACAATTTACCCACTGTGGATATGTTTATGGTGGCAACTTTTATAAAAAAAAACTCCGAGAGTTTTTCGCTTGGTGAAGTTCGCGGTGTTAAAGCTTGCAAGTAAGTCGGTACAATATTATATGTATGGTAGGTACCGATACCAGTTTATTTTATCATTTGCGTTAAAATTTAAATAGATCTGTGAATTATTCAGATACTTATAGAACATAAAATATTGTTTTACCTAAATCTACTAATGTAGTGATAAACGCCTTAAAAATGTGTACCTATTTTAGATTAAAGTATAAAAATAGTGAAAAACTATAAAATATTTAAAAGTATGTTTTCTTTGACTTAAAACTATATCCTGCAACTTGTGTTTTTTGTTAAATTTATATACTGTTAATTGCTGTTTAGAATGTTTAGCGTTTCGTTAGGCACAAAAATATGTTTGTATTGACTATAGTAGCAAAAAATATATAAATGCCTTTTCTAAGTATTAATAAGTATAATTAACTAATTAAAGATCTGGAAGGTATTCTTATTGATATTCTACTATAGGATGGGTCCAAGTTCGAAGAGATACGAATATTTGCACAGTGAAAGCTAAGATAACACCCGAACATAATGTAAGGAAAAATCAATATGCTGTAACTTGCAACATTGATGAGGAGACTGAAACCGGGTTAGATCAGCAATTAAATTAAGTCATATATGACTACAGCTGGATTCAAGACATCCAATATTTGGAGCTTCTCCAGATGCCATATCTGTGGAATATAGTTGAAATAAAGTGTCCTCGGTCTGAAAAAGCGGTATCTAATTAATTATTTAACAAACGGCAAAGTACAAAGCACAAGTTCAGCTGCAGATGTTTATATGTAACAAAAGGAAATGTTGATTCTGTGTTGCAGATCCAAATTTAAAAAAGAAAACTCTGAGTTTTCTCATATATGGGTGGAATATATCCAAGAATACACAGAAATGTTAATAGACGCAGCCGGCTGTTTCTGGCGCCATAATATTTTTCCACATCTATATAAGTAAATCGGCCAAAAATTTACCTTAAAAATATTTTAAGGATACGAATAAAACAATTTAAAGTATTATTACATTAAAATGATCTTCCCATACGTGAAGTGCAGTATTTTTTTCAGAAATGTCTTTTACGTTTCTTCTGCATGCTTTAAACCATTTTACGCGGCGATTTTTATCTTCAGGTACATGAATAAACAGTTTATTTGAAGTTTTAAAAGTCGTATTAGGACACATTGGCACTATACAGTATTTGTAGTATGTATTTTTCTTAGTATCTTCCATTATTTGGGATTTTTGAAACGCAAAGTAAACACACAAACGTAAACAGACCCTACCTGTTCAATTTTCCACCTCGATGTCAATGCACTGCAGCTTAAAGTTGCTGGCCCGACACACGGTGTGACGTCACACACCTTCCCGCGCCATGAAGCTCGTTTTGAATGTTAGGTTCGGCGCGCGAACTTTAATAATTAATAAAAAATTAAGGAGTGATATTTAAGTCGTAATATTTTGCATATGTTATTTTTTGATGTGACTGAACATTTTTATGTAATAAAAAAAAATGTGCAAGTTCCCTATTGGGTTTGGTGACAAGGCAATTTTGGGGTCTACTTTCTGATTATATCAAAAATTTAAAAAAATCTCGTATCGATCAACACTATTTAGTTGCTCAATAATTTTTGCATTTCTTGTTCAAATTTGAGCCGTCGCTCCGGGATCGATTTGGGTAATCTAGCTGGACAAAAATAAATACAAACCCAAGTGTTGAAATTATTTTTGCAGTTTATTTAATTTGGTATTAGATATTTTGGTATAAATCAAAATCGACTTCCTAATATTAAAATTTAATAATCTAGTTTAAAACCATTCACATTTTTGTTGCGACAAATATTATGTAATTATGTTTTTAATATTGATAAAATTTTTAGTTAAGTTTAAGAAAAATATCTGTTCGGAATATTTACTCATAAAAGTTCCACGGCTATAAGTACTTTACCTCCATTTGTCATTTAGGTGAACACAATTGTTCTCTAACGTCTTTTTAACACTTGCTTTCACATTATCCTCGCAGTCTATTAAATTAAAATATTCCATTACAAGCTTGTACACGTTGTTAACATCCTTGTTAGCACGCCATACATCAAAAATGGTTTGTCGCCGTAAGAAACACGTGATCGCTAAAAATAAAATAACTCTTAAGCGGAGTTCACATTAGTCAGGTTACTTCAAGGACTACAAGTCGCTTGAAGTCAAGTAACTTGAATTCAGGTTTGTGTTCATATTTAAACACTTTTATTGAATTAAGTATAGAATTAAAATGGCGTCGAATAAGTTCTTAAAACATCGTACTTTTCGTAAATTTCAAAAAGTGTACTTATTTTTTCATTACTCCACATAGGTATTACTTATTTTTTAGAGGTATGGCATATGACTAACAATACAACCTCACTTTTAAAATTAAAGAGTACTATGTACTATGTACCGTGGGTGTACTTGGAAAATCCGACTCACACATCCCAAGCTAGAAACATCCGTAAGGATTTCACCAGCCCTTTAAGATAATGTGTGGGTTAATACTACCGTTGCCGAGAAAAATTCCTCTACCACCTTCCAAGAATTAACAATTACGTGGTTGTTTAAGCAAGCCAGACACATTCACACTAGTCAGGTTGTATTCCAGGCAAGTAAAAAGTTAAACGAACCTCTACTGCACTTGAAACTTGAAAGGATAATTCAAGTGCAGTAAATAACAGATTCATATTAGTCAAGTCGCTTCCAGTTACTTGAATTAAGCGACTTGAAGTCAAGTAAGTTGACTAATGTGAACTTTAGTTACGGGTACTTACATATTGCACTATATTTTACAGTGGAGGATGGTGGAGAGTGTTTTTCCAGGCTTACACAATTTTTAAAATATAAAAAAAAATTGTTGAAATTTAAAATATAATGTTATCTGTAGAAAACGATTTTTGTTGAATATTATATGAAGGATAAAAAGTACTTACCCTTAGTTATCAATAATATAAGGGAAACACTATTTTTTCCACAATCTCACAGAGTTTAAACCAAGGTTGTAGGTGGTAGAGGATCTTTTCCTCGATCAAGGAGGTACCACCCCGCGCAACCACTTAAAGAGCTGGTGAAATCTTAGCGGATATTTCCAGCCCTGGGTGCGCGAGTCGGTTTTTTCTTGTCCTTTCCTCTTCAGGCTGTCATTCTTTCTCTTCTCTTTTGTGTTCTTTCCTCTTCTAACTAACCATCTCTTCAAAAAAAAAATGTGAAAATGATGATGGTTCTTCCAGGGGTAAAAAATCCGGAGGTAAACTACCCCTCCATTCGGATCTCCGGGCGAGGGATGCTCATGGGGGCCCACCATCGAAGAATTCCAAGAGCATAGTAACCTTTGCCAACATCTGCGGGCTTAATTCCAATTTGGGCTCTGTCCATCACTATCTCCAATCATGCAAACCCCACATTCTATTTCTGACCGAAACCCAAATCAGCTCCTAATCTTCAACCAATCATCTCCTGTTTCCAGGCTGTGAACTTCTGTCATCTTTTCGTCTTCATGGTGGGGTATGTGCCTACGTTCGCAGCAGTCTTTCTTGCACCAGACTCCCGAACCTGGAATCAGGCCAGCCCGATATTCTCTGGCTAAAACTCGCCCTTAAATCTTCTACTAAATTTATCTGTTGCATCTATCGCTCCCCATCAGACAAATCCTACAATGAGTTCTTTGACTATCTCTCGGCAAAAATCGACCATCTCATCTCCGAATTTCCCTCCGCTGAAGTTATCGTCCTAGGCGACTTCAACGTCCATACAAAGGAATGGTTAGGATCCACAAAAACTGACCCAGAAGGCAGAGCAGCAGAAAACTTCGCAATCAGCAACTCGCTCACCAATTTGATCAGAGAACCAACATACTGTCATAGTTATGTTATCATGGATTATTTTATTAATTATTTTTAAAATCACACTTTATTTATATAAAGATTATTTTGACAATAACGATGAATAGACACACTCTGTTATTCGGTGGACTTGGTGACGACATTGAAGGTCAACTTGGTTTTGTTTAACTTTATTGAGTAAGTCAAGGTATGCTGACCTAGCAATGCACCGATCGTCGATAACTGGATGATAGAGTTATGGGTAGTCGTTCTTAAGATGTCGAGATAAGACATGTGCCCGTTGGTTGGGAGAAGAGCCGCCCTTATAGAGAAGATGTAAGAGAAGTAAGTGTAAGTACATATTGTTATCTCATTTTGTTTATTCGAAGCCAAACCTTATTTTATTGTTATTGTTGTTTGTTAATTAATAAATCCCGTTTTTATAACTTGCTTTAACTTCATTCCCTCCATACGATCCCAGAGACTATTACTTAGTCTCAGTCGCAACAATCCCCGTTGTGACAATACTTTCCCCGCATTTCTATCCATAATGCAAATCCACTAGATCTTTTTCTTACCACCCATCCTGAGCCTGACTTAACATCTGTATGGGCTCCCCTTGGTCGTTCAGATCATGGCCTCATTACCGTCTCTTGTCCCATACATCCCGAGTTTGATTGGGTAAATCTGCTTTGCTGAAATCATGCCAGAACGCACGATCTGGCACTACAATTCTGCCGACTGGGATTGTCTTCGAAACTTCTCTGCTTTCCCTTGGAACCCTGTCTATTTTTCCACTCCCGATCCCTCCGAAATTTGCTCTCATATCACAGACATTATTCAAGCAGGTATTGAAGGTTTCATTCCACATACCCGCAAGAAACCTAAACTCCTTGATGGTGGGGCCATGGTTCTCCAAGGCCTGTGACAAAGCCAGGCTCAAAAAAGCCCAAGCTCACAAAAGGTATCTTCAAAATCCCACACCCGAAAATCGTCAAATTTTCACCGAGGCCAGGAATCAATACAACCAAACTATCTTAGAGTCCAAACATGCTTTTAACAACCACATAAAAGATAAAGTGCTTTCCTGTCCCAACGGCGGCAAATCTTTCTGGTCACTTGCCAAAAACATTAGTCAGAACTTCTGTAGTAGCACTTTTTCTCTCTTGACCTCTGACAACGAAGTTATCTCCACCTCTAAAGGGAAAGCAGAACTACTCGCCAAACAATTCGCTGCCAATTCCACCCTGATCCCTCCCCCCAATTTCGCTCTTCCAACCGCTAAGTCTGTACCCCACAAAATGTCCGATATAATACTTAAGGTCAAACAAGTTCAAAAAATTCTTCTGTCCCTTGACTCCAAAAAGTCCTCTGGTCTTGATGGCATACCGGCAATTGTTCTAAAAAAATGCGCTCCAGAACTTGCATCCATCTTAACTCGTCTTTTCCAGATCTCTTATGAAAGGGTGTCTTCCCAGATTGCTGGAAGACTGCTCGTATGCAGCCTGTCCCGAAGAATGGTTCCCAGTCCCTTCCATCCAATTATAGACCTATCTCTCTTCTCTCCGTTGTCAGCAAAGTCATGGAGAAAGTAATCAACTTGCAAATTCTAAAATATCTAGAAAAACACAAAATCATCCATGACAGACAGTACGGATTTCGTTACCAAAGATCCACAGCTGATCTCCTTAGCTTTGTCACACATAACTGGAACAAGTCTCTTGAATTTCATGGCGAATCTCAGATTGTTGCTCTCGATATTTCCAAGGCCTTTGACCAAGTATGGCATGCCGCACTCCTCAACAAACTACCTTCTTACGGTCTTCCTAGCAAACTATGTACCTGGATCGGCAGCTTCCTCTCTAATCGGCGCATATCTGTTGTGGTTGACGGTCACTCATCTAACTTCCATCCTATCAATGCTGGCGTCCCCCAAGGTTCAGTCCTGGCACCAACCCTATTTCTTCGTCACATTAATGACCTACTCTCTTCAACTACCAATCCCATCCACAGTTATGCTGACGATAGTACTCTTCACTCCAATATTCATTTTTCCAGACAAGTTTCGCATCAGGAGTTGGATAATAGACGCAGATCTATGTACCTATCCCTTTCCCAAGATCTTCAATTAATCTTAGACTGGAGTGCCAAGAACCTTGTTCAGTTCAACGCCTCCAAAACCCAGTCTTGCTCCCTGCCACGCAAAAAATCTGGCAACGCTTACCCCATCCACATGAATGGCCAGGCCCTACAAAACAATGAAACATTCGATCTTGTTGGCGTCGCTTTTGAACATGATCTCAGCTGGCACAAACACATTACTTCAGTAACCCCATCGGCAGCTAAAATGCATGGCTTTCTCTTTCGAGCCAGAAAATACTTCTCCCCTTCCAACTTATGCACTCTCTATGTTTCCCAAATAAGACCTAACCTAGAGTACTGCTCCCACATCTAGGGAGCGGCATCACCTTCGACACTTAAGATCCTTGATTCTATCCAAAAGAGAGCCATTCGACTTATCAATGACCCAGCCCTCACGAGAAAACTCCCTTCTCTCGCTCATCGCCGCGCTGTAGGGGATTTATCCCTTTTCTACCGCTACTTCCACGGATTTTGCTCTGAAGAACTAGCCGGTATTATTCCCCCTTCACTGTTTCTAACAGAACAGCAAGAGTCGCGTTACGTATGCATCCCTTTACTGTCCAGCTATAAAAGCCTAGAACAGACCACTTCTCTCGCTCATTCATACCTAGGGTCTCCAGATTATGGAACAAATTGCCTGCAGATGTTTTCCCTTCCCGTCCTTCAAATCCCGTGTCAATAGACTACATTTCCCTTCTCTCCCGACACCCACGGTACGTTGGTACTTAGGCTTGAAGTCTACGTGGGATGTCTTAGATAAAAAAAACACTTCTTACCTGCACAAGGGCCAAGTATGTAACTGATGAGGTCTACTACCTGAAGTTTCACCCCTTATAAAAAGGAAAGTACTTAGGCTGTGTACCGTTGTCAAACCTGGTTAACCGCTCGGTTTCTTCGGTGACATTAATGACAGATATTGCGTTTCCAATCTGTCAACTTTTCAGATTACCCATACTTACGGGACACAAAACCGTAACCGAAGTTGACAACGGTACACGCCCTTTATGTTAATAAATACAATTTATATTTTATTACCTATTGGGAATGCCACTACTGATATAAACTAAAGTTTGGCAAATGTGTTTGTGACAGGGACGAAAGGGGGAATGCACCAAGACGCTTGCTATTGCCACTGGCGCTCTGTACATTTCTGGTCAGCCATCATTTCTTTTGCAATAAGTGGGTTCATTAAGGAAGAATATTTGACTGGTCTGCTTTAAGTTGTCAGTTATGTATATCAAAAAATAATTGTTTTAATGCATTAGTTTATTTTTGTTTATTAATCGTCTTAAATATACCTATTTCAATTAAATAAAATGTGCCTATAATATTAATAGAGAATTTCCTTTAATATTATTATAATGCTATGTGCTTGGGTCACTTAAAAAAGTTTACATTACAGCTATAATGTAAATGTAATGGTAATTTAAAAATCTGACAACAAAGCAGCTTAGCCATAAAAGGGTTTTAATCTTTTATCCGCATTCTTTAAATTCTTTTGGCTGTTGTAGACTTGCTTGTCAAACTATACGTGTATCCTTTTTTATTAATATCACAATTCAGATGTTTGTCCAGCTAGATTATCCCAATCGATCACTGTGCGACGTAGACCTCTAGCACGTCTCATTCGGAAATTATAGTGGTTTAAAATGGACCAAAAACGCTTTCTTTGGCTATATTTTTTCATTTGTCTCATAAACTTGTGTTAGGGAAAATTACGGCCAGATTCGTAATCAGCGATCGAAAATCTACCAAAAACGATTTAGAATGTCTCTGAGAGTAAATCGTGTAGAACAGTGAATTGCTGTGCGGCTTGCCAGCTTTATTGTAATTTAATAGTGACCCGCGGACTAGTTTAGACTGGACAGGCCTGGTCTAAGGAAAAGACGTTCTGGTCGGCCAAGGATGACAACCCCTCGAATATACCGATCAATTCAGTTTGCTCGAATCTCGAAGATACAACATTGTGACTGCATCAGCTCTTAGTAATAATTTGCATTGGGCTTATAATGTGCTTGTTTCACAGGAGATTAAGGGAGCTGAACTAAGTTAGCAGACATCCATCGAGGCGTGAGTCTTCAAACTGAGGCAATCGCGCCGCTCGACTAGCATGGGCTCAAGTGCATCTGTTATGGGACTAAAATCAGTGAGGTACCATTTCATTTGCTGATCAAACTCACTTCAAGTTACACCCTTATTCTATAAGGGTACGTGTTTGGAGAGCAGCTGTCACCAGAGAACGGATTGAATATGTACAGAAAGTTCATAGCTACAGAGAAGAGAGAATCATGATCTGGACTGAAATTTTGCTTGGCCGCAAAACCCAGCTAGTTTTACTAGATCGCTTGTTAACGGCCAGCAGTTACATCAAAAATGTCCGGGTACCTGTTGTTGTTCCCTGCACAAATTTTATTGCCAGATTTTGTTTTACTGCAGATAATGCCTCTCCTTACACAGCTAAGGTAACTAATACCTCTCCGAAAGAACAAAATATCCCATTTTAAACTTGCTCACTCAATCCTAAAATCTAAATCTTGTTGAGCATGCTGGCGATATGCTTTAGAGACGTGTTCTTTGGAATCAAAACCATTATCCAGGACCAAAAGCGGTTATTTCAAGCAGTTCAACAGTTCTGGAATGAAATATCTCACGAAACTTTAGACAACATAATTCTTGGTATGGAAAGACGTTGCAAAGACCCATTGCACGAGGAGGTCACATTCCATATTAGTTTTTGTATAAAATTGTTTGTATTTAAGTTTTAATTCATATTTTTAATAAACATAAATGACTGTTTTTATTGCATTTTTACTACTTTTTGGGAAATGATACTTTAAGTTTTGCTTAGTTAAACACAAATTTATTGTTATTCCATTTTTTGCCAGAAAATACGAAAATATTTAAAACATTTTCAGTGTCCCTAGATTTTGAGCTTTTGTGTAGTTTGTTACTTATTTACAACCACGTAGACTGGACACCAGTAACTTTTATGTTCTTTAACTTTATTTTAACATATCAGTATGATTGAAGCCGGCACTTTCGCCATCTAGTTAGGATTCTATGTGGAAATTAATTTGAGGATAGTTTATCTCCCAAGTGGAGGGGAGATCGTCAAGGTTTATGTGGTGCACTCCTTTAGGGCAAATGTTAGCTGCCAGCAAAATTTCATTTTTATAGGCTTTTGGGTTTTTGAGATATTTTTGGCCGGAAATCGAATCCCAAGGCCTGTTGTCAGGAGTTTTATCCCTTAGCATTCAGTTTTCACTACCAAATTCTAAAACAAAAGCAATTTACCTTTCAATCAAAGACTTGAGCTTTAATGGCATCGCCGATTACAAAATGCACAGCAGATGTGGCCAAAGAATCGCACATCTAATTCACAGTATCCGTGTATTGTTCCGGACGGCCAAAATTCAGAACGTACTTACACTTGTCTAACGATGTCACAATAAACTCTTTACTGACGAGTCAACGCGCTCCTAAATCTGAATATTATATTTACAATTTTTTTATTTTAGTTTTTGTTTTAGTGTGTCGTCTGGTGGAGGTAATCAAGAAAAACAAAGGTACAGATGCCATGTGTGGGATCAGAACCAACATTTAAAGAGGCACCAGTTGAAGCACACAGACCCCGAAGAGAACGATTTCTTGAGATGCAATGAATGTGAATATCGAACAGTCAGGAAACGCAATTTAAGATACCACATCTTACGGCACCACAACCCACAAAAAGTCGGTTTGTTTGGATGTGACAAATGTAAATATCGAACAATTAAAAAAGATAGTTTAAAGAACCACATCTTACGGCATCACAACCCACAAAAAGTCGGTTTGTTTGGATGTGACAGATGTGGATATCGAACAATTACAAAAGCTCTTTTAAAGAACCACATCTTACAGCACCACAATCCACAAAAAGTCGGTTTGTTTGGCTGTAACAAATGTGATTATCGAACCGTTAGAAGAAATCTTTTAAAGAACCACATCTTAAAGCATCACAACCCACAAAAAGTCGGTTTGTTTGGATGTGATAGATGTGGATATCGAACAGTTACAAAAGCTCTTTTAAAAAACCACATCTTACAGCACCACAACCCCCAAAAAGTCGGTTTGTTTGGCTGTAAGAAATGTGACTATCGAACCATAAGAAGAAATCTTCTAAAGAACCACATCTTAAGCCACCACAACCCACAAAAAGTCGGTTTGTTTGGATGTCACAATTGCGAATATCAAACAATTACAAAAAATCTTTTAAAGAACCACATCTTACAGCACCACAACCCACAAAAACACGGTTTGTTTGGATGTGACAATTGCGAATATCAAACATTTAGAAAAAATCATTTAAAGAACCACATCTTGAAGCACCGCAACCCACAAAAACTAGGTTTGTTTGGATGTGACAACTGTGAATATCAATCAGTTAGAAAAGATAATTTAAAGACCCACATCTTACAGCACCAGAACCCACAAAAAGTCGGTTTGTTGGCATGTGACAAATGTGAATATCGAACACATTATAAGTCTAGTTTAAGGGGTCATTACTTGAAACATAAAACCCCCAAAGAAGTTGAATTATTTAGATGCGACAAATGCGATTATCAAACACTTTATAAGTCTTATTTAAAGAAACACTACTTGAAACATAAAACGCCCGAAGAAGTTAAATTATTTAAATGCGACAAATGCGATTATCAAACACGTTATAAGTCTGGTTTAAAATTTCACTACGTGAAACATAAAACCCCCGAAGAAGTTAAATTATCTAAATGCGACAAATGCGATTATCAAACACGTTATAAGTCGTATTTAAAGAAACACTGCTTGAAACATAAAACGCCCGAAGAAGTTAAATTATTTAAATGCGACAAATGCGATTTTCAAACACGTTATAAGTGTTCTTTAAAGAGTCACTACTTGAAACATAAATCCCCCGAAAAAGTTAAATTTTTTAGATGCGAAAATTGCGATTATCAAACGCGTTATAAGTATTGTTTAAAGATTCATTACTTGAAACATAAAATCCCCGAAGAAGTCGAATTATTTAGCTGTTACAGATGTGGCTATCAAACAGTTAGGAAAACTCATTTAAAGCGTCACATCTTAATACACGAAAACCGACAGAAGTAGGTTTGTTTGAATGTGACAAATGTGAATATCGAACACGGTCAAGTCTTATTTAAAGAGTTACTGCCTTAAACATAAAACCCCTGAAGAAGTGAAATTATTTAGATGCGACAAATGCGATGTCAAACACGTTGTAAGCGTTAGAGACACTACTTAAAATACAGTATAAATGTGATTGAAAGAATCACTTCTTGAAACATAACTCCGAAAAAGTTAAATAATTCGGGATTGCCGAGTTCAGTCCGGTTTGATTTGTTCCTTCCTCAGCGCTTGCATGTTATTCATACATTTTAGATGGGAGTAGGATTATAGACATTGGACCCGGGACTGAACTCGGTTTGTGAAGTTTCTTGGATTACGCTTACAGATACTGTATGGTTAATTTATATTCATAAATATTAAACTACGTTATTATATTTTGATGTATACGTTTAGTAGTAGTAATACTGAAATTTTCTTTCTCTTTTGATTGATTGTATTTAACGTTCTAAATTTTATCACATTGTATTTTGCGGCTATGACTTTTCTTTTGTGTAATTAACCTATTACCTAACTATTTTGGTTATTTTTTTTTACCAGTGTACAATTTGATTGTATTTTTGTACCTGCATTACATATGTAAATATAATTGGTTTGTAATTAATATTTTTCTGCGCACGGTAGCGCACAATGGCTTCTTTTATGTAAGTTATATCTTCACTTTTATTTTTTTGGTTAATTAATTGGCTCCGATAATGCCAGTAGTTTACCGTGGACCAGATGCTCTCTGTTTAATTCAAAATATTTATTTTCGTTTTACTTTCTTGATACAAATGAATAATTGCTTAAGGCCTTCAGCCAGTAACAGTTTTTTTATGTATTATTTAAATTTAATATATTTGAAATTATATTTGCATAGTACCTGAATTTTACCTTGCCTTGACGCATACCTTTTGTTTTATTAGGGTCTTTCTTGTTGGTGGAGATGCCATCTTTCTTTCCCTTTGGTGGATAAATCTCTATTTTTATTGGGGGACACGGCTATCCCAATCTTTCTTTTTGGTGGAGATTGTCCTTCACCGGCAGTTCTTTTGTGTCACTGATCGCCATGCCTAGGCCGTCATAGCCTTGGGCCTGGACATCTTCAGATGAGGAAAACTTCTGCAGGCAACTTTTTTTTTATTTTTTTTTTATAAATTTTGGTTTTACTACCTTTACCGTTAACTGTAATAATTTATAACTGCTTTTACGCCTAAGGTCACAACGAGTCAATTCGTAATATAATTTTTAGTTTTTCCCCTTCAGGGTTTGGTTTTAAAAATTACGAATCGGTTTGTTTTATATATTTCAATAATATTTATGTTTTCCCCATTTAGGGTTTGGTTTTGAAAGCCTATCATAATGAATAAATTGTAAATTTGTTTTAAAGCTAGTGTTTTATTTGCCTCACCAGACAGCGCAGTTTCTATTTTAATTTTGATAATATGGCAACTTTATGTGAGTGAGTGAGTTGAAAGCGAGGTCCCAATACTATCTAGGAGGGTTTCTGTTTTTAGCCCGGCTTGAAAAACAGTGGCTCTCATAAACCCAACCCTCTCTCTGGCATTTGAGCTAGGGCAATTTTTTTGGCACGCATGCGCAAGCCTCGCATTCAACTCAACTCGTTGCGTAGGTTAATTTTGTAACTTCTCGAATTTTCTTTTTTTTTTTAACTTTTACCGAACTTTGAATTTTTAATTTTGATGGTAAGTGGAAGTAAATTAAATTGTTCTTCTTGGCGGAAAAGTGCGTGTCAAATTGCTCGAATAATTTTTTTAATATCTTTAAGGAAGTGACTCCGCAGCCGGCGCCGGTTCCCAAAATATTGATGCATGGATACCGGCGCCGGCACCCGGGTACAATTTCTCGGATGCCGGCGCCGGTTCAGATACGGCCAAAACGGAATGCCGGCAGTTCTAACCTAAAATAATTATAGTTACGTATTTTAAATGATATGTAAACATTGTGTTGTTTTAATTTTGCGTAAAAACTATAAAATATGAGTGTGTGATAAATTTTCTTCATATGAAAATTTTAATTGTGTTTTGGTGGAATACAAGAAAGCCTCAAACAATGAGTTTTGGTTGCGAGATAGCAGAAATACTATTATCTGCGGTTAGCCTGTGTTAAAGGTGGAAGACCATTCAAGACAAAAAATAAAAAGACAAAGATTTTTTATAGAAAAAACTTCCATAGTTGATCCAGATGTCAAAAAACTGGTGCACTTAAATGTCAAACCTAGTGAAAGGGACGGGGAAGAACACAGTATACTTCACCAAAATGTACAGTCATTGGGGAACTCTGTGGACACTGAATAACATGTTAAAAAATAACAGTTCATGTAAAATATTATGTATAACGGAGCATTGGAAAGACATTGAAGAGTTAAAAATATTAGCTTTAGAAGATTTCATTCTGGCGAATGCCTATTGTCGAGAGCACGGGGAACATGGAGGAAGTGCGATATATGTACACAAGTCAGTATCATTTCAATCGAGAAATAAATTAACACAATTCTCGGTAAAAAATCAGTTTGAGTGTGCGGCAGTGGAATGTAGGCTAAATCGAGAAATGTTTTTAGTGTTATCCGTTTATAGGCCCCATGGAGGGGACACTGAAATTTTTTTTGATTGTCTAGAAAAAATCCTTTTAACTATCTTCACAGAAAATAAAAAAACTGTAATTGCAGGCGATTTTAATATTGAATTGTTAAAACAAAGTGGAAACAGAACAGATTTGCTATCATTAATGTCATCGTTCAATATGGAACCAACAGTTTTTGAAAATACTAGAATAACGTCAGGTAACGCCAGTTGTATCGATAATATTTTTGTAAATTGTGAATATGTAAATACCTTAGTTTTAGAAGCGTTTATATCAGATCATACTGCCCAGAAAATTATATTACATTTGCAAAAACCTCTAGGTAATAAATTGCAGTTTAAAAGAATTTTCTCAGAAGAGAATACAAATAACTTTGTAAAGTGCTTAAAAGAACAGAATTGGAGTGAGGTTTATGCAACTGAAAAACATAATGTCAATATGCAATGGAGCATTTTTATGAACATTTTGTGTAGGCTTTTTTATCAGTCCTTTCCGAACAGACCGATAAAGGACATCAAAAACAAAAAGAAATATAAATACAATGAACAAGTGAAAGCTTGTAAAAATAGGCTAGACATTTTACTAACTTCATCTAGGCATGATGATCGGTATAAAATATAAAATAAACTGCTGGCCACTCGAACTTACACATAGAGATTTTTAGGCAAAATTTAAAGTTCAATATTTTCAACAGGAATGCAAATTTTTGAACGCGTCTTGCATATTTTAAGAGCTAGTTTTTTCCGGATTAAGCTGCATGACGTATATTTATCGTAGGACCATAGGTTTATTATATACGGGGTGATCAATGAAGTCATGCAAAAAATCAAAAAGTTTGTATGAGTGAAATTTCTGCAAAACATTTTTTTGGTCGTTGCAATATGGTTCGTTACTAAGGTAACATCAATATCTCTAGACGTTTTTGTCACTTTTTGGATTAAGGCCCTTAGGTCTTGTACACACTACTAAACATAAAATTTGGGTAGCAAAATTTTTGAGGTTGAAATTTACACATTATACCGGGTCGATAATAGACAAAAACGTAGCGACAAGAACAAGTTTATTACATTACATTCGACAATATACAAGATTGGTTAACAACGGCCAAAAGTCAATTCTTACAAAATTTCTAATTCTAAACCTAATTTAAAGGTTCCTGCAATCCCTAAAAAAACCCGGCAAATATCAATGGAAAATTGCCAAGTGTCCTATCTTTAAATACCTAATCTTTGGTAATAATTTATCCGAAATTAAGTAGATACATTAATAAAAAAAAAAACAGAAACTAATATTTTCTTGGTCCTCCTGCTCGACGTATTACTTCCCGACATCGATTTGGTAGAGTATCCACAAGATTATTTTTAAAATCTTGTGGAATATTCTCTTATACCGAAATAATTAATAAAGTTGCTTTATCTCACCACGACGATAAACGTTATATTATACCATCAACAACAAAAACTCTACCTTGGGGGCACCCAGACATAAAGTTTTACGAAACAAACCCTGAAGATAACCTAAATATGTTAATACAAGCTATGCAAAGTTTTTTACCCGAAAATATTAGTTATAATTAGAAAAAATGTTGGAAAGTCTATGTTTTAGAAAAATAAAAAAATATTAACTCCAATGTCACGTAGTTTTATTAACCACTATAGTAATAGTAATAGTTGAAATTTTGTAACGCAGGACAGTAAAATACATAGATAATTGTTTCAATAATATGTTGTTTTATTTTACAATATAGTAATAAAGTTACAAAAATAAAAATTAATTAATGTCTGGCTTATCAACTTCTCGTAGCTTCCATTGTCTTCTCAACATATCAGATCTGTTAATCGGCCCTCGTCGACACATCAGCGTTCCAGAGTAATGACACTTAACAATCCTTACTCTCAACAATTCAATGTAACTGTAAGATTGCATATGGGCAGTCCAAATATATACTTCTCTTTTACAATTATAGCAAACAGCAGAAATTATTATTTGTGCTCCTGAAAAAGTCTCAGCTGAAAGACTATTATCTTGATCTGCAGGCAACATTATTGTTTCTTATAATAGTCATCGAAGGAAAGAGAGTGTCTATAAATAGGAATTGTCTGGATCATATAACCTTGAGAACACAAACAATAACAGAAGTAAGGACACACGATTACCTTGAAAATATGTCCTTGAATCGCTGTTTAGCCGTAGAACGCAATTTCGAGGTTGAATTACCTTGTTTGGCCTCCAAAGCATCAACCGTCAGATAGAGTGGGGGAGTTTATGGTGGGGTGATAAGTATAAATTTGGTTTGCTAGGCAGAGCATTTCATAGTTCGCTAGAACAGTTCACCGAGTAAGTACAGTTGTCAGTTAAGTGCAGTTAGTAAGTGAAAATGAATTTCGAGAATGTATCGCTGTTAAGTGCATTCAATTTGGATGGGAGTACCCAAGCTGAGCTGATGGAGCAGGAAGTTCTCGACCTGCTGACCCCGGGAGTATTCGAAGAGTGGCAAGATGCCGAAGTTTTAAATACGGCGTTTGTGGAAGAAGTGAATGTGGGTGAAAAAAAAGTATCTTCGGCGGTTGATTACGTCAACAATTGGACTGAGAAGGACGGCGGGCGCATTAACATAATTAGTGATGTGGTGGTAAAGACCAAGCTAGAAAAGCTGTTGAAATTGCCAAAGACAGCCGGCAGCAGTAAAAGTCAATTTTATGCAGCTATGGAGGGTGAACAGCAGAAGAAGAAGAAATTCGTATTCAAGCGACCAACAGTGCCAGTTCAATACCCCGATTTTTTGCAGACGTCACAGCCACCGAAGCCTCTGTCACCGGTCGTCATCATTAATGAAGGCCCAAACACGATAACGCCCGAGCCGCCGAAGTCCATGCCTCCGATTGTGTTGGTGGCCGACGCTGACGAAAAATCGCCGATCGCGAGTGCGCCGATATCGCCAACAGCTGGGCGTGGAATGTGCCGCAAACCATTAAAGAAGCGGTGCAAGCGGCTATTCGAGGCGGTTAGTCAACCCCGTCAACCTGCTGCTGCTTCTTCTGCAGAAGTGCCGATACCGGACTGGATGGAAGAGTTTTCTCCAAGCCAGAAGTGTGCCTTCTCCGTGGCTTTTAGTGCGAGGCAAAAACTAGTGGATGAACTAAAAAAGAATGATAGTGATGTGGCGCAATACGAGAGACAGATTAAGGAAATGCAGGCGAAAATTGAACAGTGTAAAAGTGAAGGGGAAGTGTGTAGAAAAAGACTTAAGTTATTGGACAATTTTCCATATAATTAATTTTAGAATTTTATTGTAAATATAGAGTTAAGTTATTTTTGTAATAGTGTTATAAGTGGGTGAGCCTAATAAGGCCAGCTTAATTTGGAGATGTCATTAAATGTATTTCTATTAAAATTTTAAATCTAAAAAATTTACACTGTTAACTCCAGTCCCTATAAATTAATAATAGAAGTTCATACTATTTTTATATGCTTTATTGAGTAATTTGTGTAAGACTTTTTAAACATCGTATGCAGGCCCGTAATAAGGCCCACGGTCCCTAAGAAGGCCCCCATGGGGGCCCATTTATAGCCCACTTAAAAATTACTTATATTAATTAATAAAATAAAAAAATATTATGTTTTGCTGCTTTATATTTATTAAATAGTTACTTTTATGATAATATTTACATAAAAATATGTAGTAAGTATTAAATAGGAACTATAATGTTCCTAACTACTTCAGAAAATAACAACCAAATAGGAACTAAAAAAAAACTAAAAAATATGTCTCAGTACATTATACAAATAAACAGGAACCCAAGCTAGTAACAAAATACAAAATACAAGTTGGTGGAAAAGAAAAAATAGAAAATCTACTTATTTGTCACTGCAACTAGGGCATATGTATGACAGTTCTTTGTCACTTTTTGTTAAACCTACACAATCTTCGTGAATGTATCTCATACACATATTACATAGTCTCATATCTGCGACTCTATCTTCATCGCATAGATGACAGTACCATTTCTCGACAAATTTCTTGTTTTGTTTTTTCTGTACTTGGACTACGGTGCTGATGTTTTGATTCTTTTCTTTCTTCTCCTTGAAAAGATCCTTTGTCACCTTTTGTGCTCTGTAGTTCAATGACTTCTTTCTAGGTGTCACTTTTTTTTCCTCAATTTCTGGGGTGGGCAAAACTTTTTTAAAACTTTCATTTGATTTTTCTTCCAAAACTGGAGATTTCTCTTTGATGTCACTGAAACTCTCATCATCTGAAGATGAATCCCGTAAAGAAAAATCGCTCTCTGAAGACGAAGAACTTGTGGATAATGGGCGCTTCTGACGCTGCTTCGTCTGTTTTTGCACGCCACTTGGTCCTGGCTGATCAATTTTGGATGTATTAGATTTGGATAGTGTCAAAGGCTGCTGTTCACACACATTTTTGTTTAAAACTTGTTCTGTTTTATTCCCAGTACCATTTTCTTCAATTGTCGCTAGTCGTCTAACTGTAACCTCAGAAGGTGCGAATACACTGTCCGGAATAATGTTAGGATCAAAAGGATAAATTCCAGTGGCCCGAAATCCTGCAGAGACATTTGCCGGCGTTGCTGCTTTTGACCACACTTTGCTAAATATTGTTCCAAAATTAAGTTTGGTTATTCTATGAGTGGGTTTATTTGTCCAGAATAGTAAAACTTCATCGTCCCAGTATGTTTCGAAGGGCCCAAACACCGACTTATCCATGGGCTGTAACTGATGAGTGGTGTTGCTTGGTAAGCAGTATAGAATTATATCGTGTTTTTCTGCTTCTTCGACTATCGAAAAATCCAGGTGGGATGAGGCACCGTCAAATATCAGTAGCACTTTTTCCTGTGGCTTAAACTGAGAAAAATGTTGTAACCAACTTATAAAGGTTTTTGTGTTCATACTTCCTTTTTCCGTCATTTTAATGACAGAACCAGCTGGCAAATTTTCTGACCATTCCTGCCTCACTTTTTTACCTTTCATTAAAATCATGGGGGGGATAACTTGTCCGATTGCATTTCCGCAAGCAACTATGGTAACATTTTCCGCATGTTCTTCGGCTATAATATGGACATTTGACGAGCCTCGCTTTGCCAGAACTTTGGGTTGCTTATGCAAAGTTAACCTACAACCCTTTTCGTCCATATTATAGATAAGGTGAGGCTTATTTATTATCTTCATTTCTTCAAGAAGTTGACGAAGTTTCTCATAGTGGTCTTTTACAATGTATCGATTAAGCTTGGCTGCTCTAGCTGCATTCATTTGTTGTGCTTTTCTACTTGCTACCTCCGGATGCCTTTTAAGGAACAGCCTAAACCATTTCCTGCCGGCCATTTTTTTTGTTTTAGAGAAGGGGTTGGCAATACCAATTTGTTCGCAATAGGTAAATACTGATCTTTTTAAAAGTTTCGATGTTAGCGGCATACCAATATCGCATAGTCTAAAAATTCTTTGACACAGGTCTTTTTCTTGAGCAGGTGTAAGAATAGTTGGACGACCCATTGTTTTTGAAGTCACTCCAGATATGAGATGGTTCCGCAAAGTTCTCCTGGGGATGCCAAAATTTGCACTAGCGCGCCTCACAGAACTTCCCTGTTTTACCGCATCCATTGCATCTTGCAGCTGTTCTTGAGACCAACGACCCCTCTTTTTTGTATTCTCCATTTTAGCTGTAATAAAATCATACAAATCAAGATCGATATACGCGGATAATAAATGGGTCCAAATAAGGCCCACTTTATGGAGTGGGCCTTATTTGGGCCAAAATTATGGGCTTTATTTGGGTCCCTTAAGAATTCTTTGTTTTCGGTTAATTAAGTCGTTATAAAAAATTACTGCTGCCAAATTTCTAACAAATATACACATCAATCAAAAGCATAAACTTTAGCTTATTCGTAAGTGTAATTATTTAAATCAATAACTTACCTATATTAATAAATCACGCCAAAAAACTCAAACGGTCAATTTAATAATCTGCATTAATAACAGGCCAACTTGACGGTTACTCTTAAATTAACCACGATGCACAAGTTATTCCTCTGATTTTCACTTTGACTGGTTCTCGGGCGGTAGTGGGGCAATGATTAGGGCAAGTTACATGAACTTTTATTTAGCAGTGTTGCCAACATTTACCCTGGGCCTTATAGGGACCCCTGGCCATGTTTGGCGCGGGGACCTATATAAGTAAAATAAAATGTTTTTGTATACAGGGTGTTATGGAAATCATTTAATATATTGGAATGGGTGACTCCTGGGGTAGTCTACAGACATATCCAATACTTTTTTTTTCTTAAATCGAACATTTTTAAAATTTTCAAAAATACCCTAAAATCCGTCAATATTCGACGCACCTGGCTGAACGTACACAAGGCGCTTGACGGAAATTTGCGCGCGAAAAACTTTAAACAATTGAATTTTTTGAAACGTTGCCAGACATTTCTGTTTTTAAGCGTAATTTAAGACAAGTTAAAAAAAATTTGAACCTTTCCTAAGAAAAAACAAAAAATAGTAAAAAGGCACTGTGAAATCAGTCCTTTTTGTCAGTAGCCTTAGTTTTAAGTAATATTTAAGACACCCTATATTACATTATTAATGATATAAGTTATTCCTACTAGCTTAAACTTTCTGCCAAGGAAAAGTTAAAAATCAAAACGAAAATACTAATTGGGCACAACTACATAGTACTTACTTCAAAAGTATAACCAGATCCGCTAAATTAGTTTTGCTCCGGCAAACGTTACCATAATACGTAAATATTATTAGTGTTTTAAATTAAATTTAGTTTTCAACCCTATTACGCTACTCACTCAAAGAAACTAGATAAAACTGATCAAAATATTGGTTAACAACGGATCGACGAAGACCATTTTCTAGGTAGTGAAAAGAAATTACATTATTTAAAACTTTAAACGAAAAAAAATTTAAAACATTCATTGTGTGGCTTGTATGCTGTTGAAAAACTTAAAATAAATATGGCGCACGGGCACGGCTCTTTGATGACATTAAGAAATCCTTCTGTTTCGATCTCCCTTCCCTTCATCATGAAACATGATCATGTCTCTTTGTCACTTCCAGTACTTGATAAGGTAGGTGGCCCTGATTTGGCGCGAAAATTTAAAATAGAACGCGTGTTTGTATTATTGCCTTTGAAACACTAGAGTTAAATGCTAAGCCCATATAACGAAAAAGAGGAAAAAGGCGTCATCGATTTTAAGAAAGGAAGAAGAATTAACCATTAACCATACTTTTTCGTTTGATTCCGATTGTCGTGTTTATTTTCTAAACAGTTATAGATTATTACCATGATATACGAGGATTATTAGTATTATTACTAAAAATTATGCAGTGAATATCCAAAACAGAAGGTGTGTTAATTTCGTGGAAGGGGAAGTTGAGGCACTCGTGGAGTTTGTCGAAAAATACAAAGAAATTTTAGAGAACAAGAGAGCTGATGCTGTTACGGCCAAAGAAAAAGATAAGATGTGGGAGCAGATAGCTGCCGAATGGGTAGCTGAGGGCTATGTGGAACGCACAAGTAAGCAGCTACGGGAAAAATGGAAAAACTACAAGAAGGAAGTTAAAAAAAAATTCTTAAGAAAAGCAAGAGACATATAGGACTTGCGGTGGATATTGACTTTCAGTTATTTTTTTCCTACTCATTAGTGCCATTATAAGTCATTTTTATAGTGCGCTTATTATAAGAGTGGTCTTCATAAAAGTACACATCTAGTATAAAATAGTTACAATTTTACATTTAATTTTAGAAACACCTACACCTATCATTTCATGCTTCTTATTAAACTAGATCACCATACACTGGCAACAGTATGCTACATATAACGTCACTTCGAGGGAAAATCCTAAATTGACTAGACGCTTGCACCCCTTGTACCTACATATGTAAGTACAGGTCAGTTTCTGGTCGGGTAGTGTATTGGGTTGACGTTTATTAAAATATTACAGGTCATTTTATTGTCGGGTAGTATGTTGAGTTGACGTTTATTAAAATATTATTGTCATATTTCATTTGCCCAGGTAAGCCCTAGTCAATTTAAAATTTTCCCTCGAAGTGACGTCATAACGTAGCATACCGTTGTAAGTGTATTGTGAACTAGATATAATGGCTAGTAAAACCTAGGTCACGACCAGTGGCGTATGGTGAAATTTCAAAGTTGTATATCTCTGTTCCTAATTCCTAGAGGTTTTAATAGTGTGCCCACTGGGAAGGTTCTGGTAAACTCAAGCAAAAATTCAACTTTTTTTTCGCAAATTCAAAACGTTTTTTTTTTCTTTACAAAAACATTCCCAGTGGGCTCACTATTAAAACCAATAAAAATTGGGACCGGTCCTGAACGTAGGAAGAGAGATATACAACTTTGAAATTTCACCATATGCCACTGGTCACTACCATCACTATAGTTGTGCCCTTAAACAAATTTATATACGGGGTGCCCATTTTAAGTTTTAACCACTAGTGTATAGTTGGAAGCTCTCCACTTTTCATTTTGCCCCCCCCCCTTTGATGGCGCCCCATGTTTGCATTATTTTATATATTTTTAGCATTTTTGCAACAATTCTTCCAAAATTTTCATCTGCGGCGCATATTTCTGTAATCTTATTTTTTCTGCTTTCAATTTATAATTTTTTTTATCAATACGATCACTTTTTGCTGCCCCCATTATGGCCTGCCCCCCCCCCTAGAAGATGGCCTCGCTACTGAAAAATATACCTACTCCATAATGATATCAGTTCAAATAAACACCCTGGCCCGGTATATATGTATCTTATTTTATATAGGTACCTACTATTATTTTTTAATTTGTTTACTGTCCTTAATAATAATCTACTTATACATATAATAAAAACTGTCTTATGTAAATAAATACTGTATATTTTTTTCTGTGTACCTGCCTGTAGCTTCAGTCTTAGGAAAGTAAATTCAAATTGGATATACTGTGTACGTAGTAATATGTACAGGGATATCCAAATAAAAGTGAACAGGCCTTATAACTTTTTTATTTTTAAAAATGAGAAAAAATGTTAAATATGAAAGCTTTGGGGATTTTTATGGATCAATCATTCATATATCTTATCAGCAAAACAATTGAGTATCGAATAAAAGAAATATAGTATAAAACATCGATTTTCTCGCTTATTTTAAATTGGATGGTATGATTTTTATCATATTTTTGGATTTTTTTATTCGATGCTCGATTATTTTGCTGATAAGATATATGTATAAAGCTAAAAATCCCCAAAGCTTTCATATTTGACATTTTTTTCCATCTTTAAAAATAAAAAAGTTATAAGGCCTGTTCACTTTTATTTGGATATCTCTATACAATTGTGGTTTAAAACAGTTTAATTTTCTATTCAAATTCAAATTCATTTATTCATGCTATTACAAATAAATTGTTTACACACGTCAATTACAGATAAAATAATTTTCATATTTAGACAATAATAAAAACATTCCTGACAATACAATGCATTCAAATTTATAATTCGAAATGAACACAATAATACAAACACATTAAAAAATCTAAATAAAAATATTAAAATATATTAAAACTATAATCTAAGTACTGTTTTGTGATGTAAAAAGCATGTTTTATTAGGAACTGTTTCACCTTCATTTTAAACTGCTGAGTAGAGAGCTCTTTAACATTTTGGGGTAACTTATTAAACAGTTTTATTGCATAATATTCTGGTTGAGCCTGACATTTACCCAACCTGCAGTGTTGTGGAACGTAGTTGGTCTTATTCCTAGTGTCATGGTCATGTATGTCTTGGTAAGACAGTAGGTCGTCCTTGTCTTTGATGTAGAGCAAACTTTGCAGGATGTAAGCCGAAGGAAGGGTAAGAACTCCCAACTGAACAAAGGCATTCCCACAATCCTCTCTGTACCCTAGGCCAGCCATGATTCTGACTGCCTTTCGCTGGAGACCAAAGACTCTTGTGCATGAGGTGACCGTCCCCATGCGATAATGTCATATGTCATAACACTATGGAAAATTCCATGATATGCTGTTCTCAGGGTATTTATTGAAACACATTCACTCAAATTTTGTAAAACAAATACACTACTTCCAAGTCTTTTACAAACATTAGCTACATGAACATCCCATTTCAGCTTCCTATCTAGGTATAGCCCTAGAAACTTGACAGATGCAGCTATTCCACCACCACGTGACTGACTTCGGGATGTAGATGCGCTGACAACATAATCCAGCAGGCTCAGCCTATCTATTTCTTCCTGTTCCAGCCAATGTTCTGTTAAACATAAGACTCCCAGGTCACAATCAGCAGTGGCAGCCTCGAGCTCGTGAAGCTTGTTTCTCACAGAGCGGACATTGTAATGTAGCAGTTTTATACATGACGATTTGCTACCACCAGGCTTCGCCCCTGTTGAGGTCCTAACTTTATTAGGTTTAAACAACTGTTTACTTGAATACCAACTGGTTAAACATTTTCGTCAAGAATGACAGACTTTTTATCCTTGGGCACACCAATTTTAAAAGAACTATATTTCTGCTTCCACTTTGTTTTTATCCGTTCGCATTCACAGTCGATGTTATAATTTAATTTTAGGTATTTTCCAATGTCCTCAGGTTTTGTGTCATTAGACAGTCGTGATACAAATAACCAAGAATAGCTACCTGATGAAGCGGCTTTCAAAGTGGTTGCATCCTTTTTTTTGCCTTCGATTGAGTTTGGTCTCAGTTTTGGATCCACTTGTTTCTTTTATTTTTTACTGTAAGCTTCTGTTTGTTTTGAAAGCATAGAAAAATATTGAAGGAGTTGAAAGTAGGGTTAGTCACTGTCATTTTCTTCTTTTTTCCTGGGATGGCTTGCAGTCACGCTAGACTGTTGTTGTGGTCCTACTGTGCCAAGTCGTTTTGTTCGATGCCAATTTCTGCTTCTTTTGTTTCTTTCGCAGCTAATTTCACGGAATTTTTGGTTTTACGGCTTTTTTTATTAGGTTAGAAATTTACGAAATTTTCTATATTCTTTTCCAAGTAAGCATTTTTTTCTTTAAGAAGTTTATTGTTTTCTTGAATTTCATTTTTACTCTTTAGTTCGTCCACTAAAGCCTTTAAATACATAATTTCGATATACTTCTCTGGTTTGGGAATGTCATCACTTTGTTTACATTCCTTACACATTAATCGAGTTTTGTAATTATAAGTATATTAACTTTATTATCTAGTGAAAAAGAATGTTTCCAGTGCTATAAGGATAACACTGGACATTTGTGGCTGTTATTTAGTGAAGAAGAAAGTTTCCACTTCCAGTGCTAATAAGTACGTTTAGTTGAAGATTATTATTTTACACTTCATTTGAAGAGCAGTTCTCTGTATTGTTTTGTGTTGTAATATTTTAGCTTTTTGAAATTAGTGTTACTAGGAGTTCTTTCTTTAAAGGTAACAAAAATATTAGGTTTTCAAACTTGATTCATAGAAATATGGTAAAAAAATTTGGCAACGCCTGACTTCGAAACAAAAAAATTTGTTTCTGTAACTGACATTTCTTGCTGTTTTTTATATGGCCATGTATTTATGACAGTGGCGCGCAGGTACTAAAAATTTTTTTTTCGAGGGCCGATATTTACCTTTTTTTATAGTGAAACACCATTTATGAATATTTTTATTCAATCTGAATTCATATCAGGAGTTACCCATTCCAATATATTAAATGATTTCCATAACACCCTGTATATGATAATAAAAAAGTTAAATGAAACAATATTTTTTATTTCTAAAATAAGTATGCGAAAGTTACACAAAATAAAATAAAAATGCAAAATAGAAAAAAGAATAGACGAAAAAATGTAGGGCCGTAACTTTAGGTGTATAATCATTAGATGCACACAACTTAAGTATGCGATAAAATGTTATGTCTGTGAAGAGAGGCTACCCGTTACAATGCCTGAGAACATGCATCTTATTTGTAATAAAATGCGAATTTTACTACAAGTAAGATAATAGACCAAACTCTCGGCATTTTCGTAGAGAACTTACTAGAAATTTAGCTAGTTCTAACGTATGGTAAGAACGTACATGTCTTTATAGAGTAACACAATATTTTCCAAAACAAATTAATTCTTGAGAAATATCATGTTACTTGGGATGTGACATGAATCAACTACAAACTACGATCAAATATTTTGTAGCCCTGAAAAGGGCTGACTTTGTCGGGGTAGGTCGGGGAGGGCATGGTTCCGGGATCAGTTGGTGGAATCAGCTGGACCATCTTCATCCTGATGGTCCGTGATCCACCAAGTGGATGAATCGGCCGGACCGTCATGATCTTCCGGCGGCGGTGGTGGCACCCAATCAGTGCTGGAGTCTGGCTCCATGTCTTCAGCCGACAACTCCCCATTTTGCCAATCCATGTTTGGCAATTCCAGACCCACATCTGCTTCTTCGACCGCCCGCTCATCTTCCCAGGCATTAAACATATCTTCTGCCTCGATGTCTAGAAGTCGTTCGATGTCCAAGAGTAGGTAATCCATATCGACATCATTCATGTCAACGGTATCATTGCTAAAAACCTATGAACCGCGACTCAATGGTCTTTCGAAATCCATAGTTATATCTTCGTACTTTAAGATTTAAAAATGAAGTGATTCTGTGACCCGCTCGCAACCGTTTAAATAGAGATACTCTACCCCCTCCACCACTCCATCCCCACCTTTTCACCGCCAACAAACTAGAGTTTATTATACAAATGCCCTCCATCCAAAAATGATACTGGCGGACTTCACTGTCGAAAACTGCTTTTAGTTCTCAAAAATGGTGTAATTGTGTTGTGGAAATGTGACCGACAAAGAAACTTATACTCGATCCGTCTGGACTTACATAATTTCTATCTAATGTCACAGATGCCGTGGCATTAGATAAATACAAGTAAGATCAAAATATTCTGTCATCCTGAAAAGGACGGATTTTGCAAAGAAAATTATACTCGATCCGACTGGACTTATATAATTTTCTACCTAACACCACATGTACTATGGCATTAGGTAACTAAAACTACGATGAAACATTCTGTGGCCCTGAAAAGGACCGTTTTTCAAGGTATAATATCTTATTTGTAATCAGGCTCGATTACAAATAAGGCACGCACTCTGATGTTGTAGAGTACCAAGAGCTACCCCACAAGCTTTGCAGTTCGGTATGTGCGGGCGACTACCGAACTCCACCGTGATATGATAGCTGGTGAATTGATCACCAGCCGACTTATCTTCAAAGCCTTCGTAGCATTCCATACACCACTTGTCGTCGTCGTCCCCCACCTCCACCAGGTTTAAGGTCATACACACCCGTTCGGATCGACCGGGGAAAACAATCCTCCGTCTTATTACCCAATTCTCCGCATCCGCAGGTACATACACATCGCTTGAGTATCCGTCATCTGCTGATGCCATGTTGAGATGAGCGAATGTAATGAAGTAAGCACTCGACTCGAGCTGCTTTTAAAGACCTCAGCTTCCCCCACCCTTGCTAAAAGTACAGGAGGGGATGATGGTGCGAATCTGTGACGACTACCAAGATATGATAGAACCCTTAGGAGATGACAAACTTAAACGCTGAAGGGTGTTTTACGTGCAAAGATATAAGAAAAACAAATATATAAAATTCAGTTTTGGTAGGTCTAAAATTGCACCAAAGACCCCCAAAAACCTCGAAAAACCCCGGGGTGGCCACTTCGTGAATGACTCAAATCACTCGGGTCTTATTTAAAAACGATTATGCCACCCATCCCTCATGCCCTCGCCCTATTCCCCACAGCTTCCCTATACTACCCCTTTGAATTAATTAGAAATCTGAAAAATGTCTTTTTCAATTTTTCCAAGTTAAATATTGAAAAGTCATTTCCTATCACAAAAAGTTTACTCTAAAATATTTTCCTATAACTTTTTTCGATCTGAGCTACACTTCTCCCGTTATTCATGAGCAAACCTGATCAAACCCCATAATTCTTGAAATTTTGATTAGTCTGATCATTTTGATCATAAAAAGTTTTATGTCAAATGTTCTGAAATGTCCTTGAACTATCAAATAATAATAATATTAATAACAAAATTCTTATTATTTGTATTGGCTAAACAAACCCAAGCAAACCTGAGCAAACCCACAAGTTATGTGCTTGTTGTCATTGCTTTGATCCGAAATAAAAATATTTTTGTTATATAAGGGTTAATGTGGTTGCTTTTTTTGTTAAAAATATACAAAAATAAAAATCTTAGTGGGTCGACAAATATCGATTTTTAGTTCCAAAAATATACGTCTCGGAAATATCTAAATGGATACAATTTTTAAGTTAGAAAAATAACAATTTTAACGGATCTTGGACCTTTAACTTAAAATAAGTTTTAGACACTTCTAGGTAAATCATCGAAAAGAGTTATGCAAAAATGTCAACGTCTATTTTTAAACGTCCTGAAAATGTCATCCTTGGTCATCTTTAATCCTCTGCGAAACCCATGAGATATTTTAGAGGAAGCTTGCCGGAGAACACGTTACTTGTGGAATCTAGTATACCTTGATTTGCTTCATCTAGACCCCATCCACATGCCATGAGAGCTCTATTTTGTGCGGCACCCAATGACACCATAGTTTTCATCGTTGTAGTAATTCCGGGTTTCCGAACGACGGCAACTTGCTCCCCTCCCATTTCATAACGACATTCGTCGAATAGAAAGGCGATGGCATTATTTGATAGATAACATTTTTTAGTAACATCTTTGGGTTTGAATGTTCCTTCGATGTAAATGTAACTATCCGATATATCCAAAATGATATCTTGAAAGTGTACAGGTATGCGAATTTCATCGGAATTGCGGAATGTTGGAGAACCGTAAGGTTTATATGTGTGTTCTTGAAAACTAACAATGGAGTTATCAAAAATTGGTTCGGTAAAAACTTCGATTTTATCACTGCTAGCGGCCATCATTTTCTAATTTTTCTCACTTTCAAACCTATCGACTGTAGAAATTTGCAATCTTTCACGGAGAGCTGGCGATTGCTGTGCGGATGTGTTTTCGATCGTCCGTCTGACTTGCGAATGAACCTTGACTGTGTTGTCTGCTTACTTTTATGTCGTTTAACTGAATCTTGAATTGTTGACAGCTTATGCAGTTGACGGTTAAAGCAAAAACCCATTATACGATTTTTTTCAACTCTAGTTTAACTATAATTTTCTCACCTCGAAAATCGATCAAATCACCGCTATCGTCCAAGATGCGTAGAGTAATGTTGTCGATAAACTGACGACCTTCCGGCATTATCGGCATATAAATATTATTTTGCGGTTCTTTGGAGATTTTGTAACCTGCAGTGGGACTCCGCGATGTCGTAGAATTCTATTTGTAGAAACGAAGCGATAGTTTCGTACTCCGCGTAGCTTTAGAAGTCGATTATGTGGCAGCCATATTGTCGTCTTGCAACGACCGACATCGCCAACGTTGCAGTGGGACTCCGCGACGTCGTAGAATTCTATTTGTAGAAACGGAGCAATATCGTTTCGTACTCTGCGTAGGTTTCGAAGTCGATAATGTGGCAGCCATCTTGTCGTCTTGAAACGACATCGCCAACGCTGTGGATATCGGTTTGTGAGGTTATGAATCAAGTTTTTTTTACATATTTTTGGATCAGAGCCAGAGCACTGCCGGTTCGGTGTTCTGTGAACGAAGGCTTTAGGGGTCATATGTTGGAACTATTGCTTTTTCTGTTTAAGATTATACCTAACGAGTCTCAAAATTTTGAACATTTTCACTCTGGCATTAGGTATAACCACAAATCGTCCTAAAAAACTAAAAAGGATCAGTAAAGGCTCCTTAATTTGCTTTTATGCATACATGGCACTTTGCTTATAATTTGGATAAAAATTACTCAATTGAAAATTTTGAGATCGAAATACATAAATTTTTTACTAAATAGTTTTAAATCAGCAACAAACAAAAAGTATTTTTGTAGTAAAATGCGCGTAAGAAATGAACAATGGCTTAATTTCATTAACTTCGCTGAAGCTCATCCAGAAATAAAAAGATCCAAATAAACAGCCAAAGATGCTAGAACTAGTAACGCTGTAAAAGTGGGTCCTCACGGGCGGAGGAAGCGGAACAGCGGAGAGGTGCTTCGTTATGTGATTAGTTGAATGCGGCCATGTTTAACAAACGAAGCGCCTGTCCACTGTTCCGCTTTTTCCGCCCGTGAGGGCATTCTTTAAGTTAAACACCGCAACGTCACCAGTCGACAATGGCAGTAAGTTCTCGGCTGATGACGTTGCGGTGTCTAACTTCAGTGGCGTAATCAGGGGGGTTGGGGTCTGCAGTCTCCCCTAAACTAACATCCTAGACACACAAAAATTTAAAAAGTGCACTACTAATTGAAAAAATCCACCGAATTGCGTAATTCCTGAGACACTACTACTGAGACAAAATCCTGGGTGATCCCCTGTTTAATTTACTTAGGTCACAGCTGTGATATAGTATAAGCTGTACTTAGGTGTTACTAGTTCTAGAAGGGCACATGGAAAAAATGAAAAAGTTGAACTTAGGTCGTGGGTAAAATACTTTTGAACATGAACCTTGAACATTAAATATAACCAAACTTTTATTTGTATCCAAAACTTCTAGTTATAAAATTAAAAATCACTAGAATTTCGCAAATGTTTTTAGCTCCGATAGTTACCCCTTTGGCGAGTTCCGAAGATACCCGATCATTAGTCTACAATTAAATAGAGTTGCAAATTTTCTTTAGTAGAAAACGCGAATAGATTTCTATAGTAGAAAGCAATAGTAGTTTTCTATAACGACGCAGAGTCCCACTGCAGGACATAGCTAGATATAAAAGGGAATGTTTTTTTTTTATTATATTTTCTGATACTATTTTATAATTCTTTTGTTATTTATGTTGTAAGTTATTAAGTATTTTATAATCTCCTTTAGACTCAGTGTGTCCTCAATTTTAAGCTATTAAATGGGATTTTTTTTTGCAGTTTTAGATGGTTAATTTCAAATCTGAAAAGTATCTAAGAGATTATAATTTTATTAATTTATTGTCGTATTTAAATTCAGCGTCATAAAAACATTTTCAGGTATACCTATACTCAAAATTACCAAAAGCATTATAATTCTAATTTCGGAAAAAATGTAATATTTTTAACTTAATCTAGCGCAAAAATCAAGAATAAAGGCCATTTTCGATTAATATTCGCTACGCTTCTGGCACTGGGCGTTTCGAAAAAATACTATTTTTACCCTAATAACTTACTAACCAAATCAACTTATAATTTCACTTCCAATTGTAGCTGCATTATTCAATATTTATATCGAATATCAGTCTTGTAAAAGCAACTATGCTGCTCCTTTTCGCCTTAAAAATAAAAATCGCTGTAGTGAAAAATCACCGTTAAAAATAACGGCTATTCTTAAATCACCATCTCTGTTCTAACAGATATCGAAAAATCACTATATCTCCCAACTCTACTATGCTTTTGAACATAAATATAACCAAACTTTTTCTTCTGTCCAAAACTTCTAGTTATAAAATTAAAAATCCCTAGAATTTCCGCAATGTTTTTAGCTCAGACAGTTACCCTTTGGCGAGTTCCGAAGATACCCGATCATTGTCTACAACTAAACAGAGTTGCAGATTTGACGATAGTAGAAAACGCTAATAGATTTCTATAGTAGAAAGCTATAGTAGATTACTATAACGACGCAGAGTCCCACTGCAGGTTCGACGTCAATATCAAATTCAAATAACGTATGACTTTCCAAAGAATTCAGGTATGCTCCGGAAATTATATTACAATCCACACGTACGATGCGCACTTTCATTATGTCCACGATGGTACTTGATTCGTGTCTTTGTCCACCTCGCAGCAACACGGAGCCAAATCCGAGCACTTTGCCGATACTGTTGCTACCTCGAAAATCGATGCTATATTTTGACTTTAGCTCACATTTTAACGTATTATTATTGGCTGTTAATGAAAATAAATCGGTACCAACTTCATTGCATGACTCTTTTAAAGCGGTGTACATGGCTTTTGCTATTTCATTAATTTCGTAAGCTCCTGGTGGAATCCTTACATACGTTGGTATCGCTGTTTTCAAATGGCTGAATGAATTATTGCTTTCGTCGATATTAAAAATCGAATTATATGTGTAAAATCCCAGCAGTGCAACTCCTGTTGTATTTAACTCGATGGGTGGGTAAAAATCCGCACTTAAGACACTTGTATGTCCTGTTAGAGTGAATGTGTAAGACATGACTCACCACGAAACTATTTGTGTAGTTGTTTTATTGCTGTTTGCAACAGTTAAATGGATTTAAGCTGAAGCGTTGTTTTATTCCTTTGGACGTTTTTAAACTCTTTTCTGCCTTTATATTCACATCGTTAATTTTGCAATAACAACAAAATATTTTTTTTGGCGTCGGTCCATCGCCCTCGTCCGAATCTGAATTATTGCTATTATAATGTTCCAAACAGTATTGATATTTCGATATATCGATGTCACTTTTTAGGTGATTAGGTAACCTATCCCAAACTAGTGCTATTTCATTTGGAGCTAATGCGATCAAAACTTCTTTGGGCGTATTTTCTAACTGTTCGGCTGTCATTTTTTGTAATCCTCCGACTTCACGATATGCTTTAAGTGATAGCAACATTTTGGTGTAGTTGTCACGTTCCATTTGGGGTGTCAAAGACATACTTTTTATGATTGTAAAAGAAACTTCAAACACAAATGTCCACACCAGACTGTTCCAAATTCTTGTTGATGGTCGTATGTATAGTAAATTTTCTTCGTCGCTTCGGAACCCATCTGCAGATATCGTACCAATTCCTTAGGTGGGGGTAAATCACCGGAACTATCGTAGTATGTTACCTCAGAATTGCTTTTTCTATATGCTACCCAATGAGTCCCTACACCCGACATACTATCCAAATTTATAATGGCGGCCTCGTGACGTTTGGGACCGCGTACAGGTAATCAATCTCTCATATATACGCCTCGAAAGTGTGGTATTTTCATTTTTAAGGCGTACTTTTCTATATCAATATTGGATAGTGGTCTTTGAGGTTGGGATTCTATTAGTTTTTTGATTTCTTATTTGTGCCGTTGTTTATAAATAATCCCAAACCTGTGCGATATGGTTTCAAATATAATCCCTTTCCTCTTGAACTTAGATGTAAGCCGGTACCTATTTTTTCTGCAGTCGACTTTTTTACTGCTTTTACGGCACGCACGATGCCTGCTACACCACCTGCTAATGAACCTAAGGCCGATAGTCCTGCAAATATTGGTATTAACGGTAATATCCCCCCGGTCTTTGGAATTGGAATGATTCTAGGCGTGCGAATTTTTCGTTTGCCATCGGCTATTCTTAGGGATTTACGTGCAGCTACTGCAGTTATTTTCGATGCCTTCCTGATATTTTTCTCGATAAGTTTTTTCCCACCAGATTTTAACAATTCTGATCGAACGGGTCGCCTAATAGATGATCCAAAAGCTACTTTGTGTACTCGCTTATGTTTACCGACGCCATTACCTTTAGTGTGGCGGCGGCGGCGCTGGAAGCGACGTTTACCTCGAATGGATGCTTTTCTCGATTTTGATGATGATGATACACCCATACCAAAACGTTGTTTCGCTTTCATAATGTTGGTTACCAACCAAGCTGCAGCTTTTTCACTAGCGCTAGAGTCTTTAGATTTTACTCTTTTCCACGCGCTTTGCTCGAGTTCCTGATCTGCTTGGTGGCGAGCACTTAAATTTTCACTATTACGCAAATAGGCTAAATCGTGTTTTTTGCATGCGACATCCAAAGAATTAATTCCTTGATCTCCTCTTGCCACACGTTTTACTACTTTCGTCCCGGGCCCGCAATACTGATAGCCGGGAATGTGTAACTCGAACGGTAGCCTATTAATTACTGAATTAACAATACCGCTTCCAGTCTTACTTGATAAACGAGACCGTCTACGTCGTCTGACGAGCGACATCTGAATGATAGTTTACGTGAAAGTTCAGTATAAAATATAGATTTTGTTAAGATGCGTATCGCCAATCTTAAACAAAAACTTCCCGTCGATAATCTCGATGTAAAGGTCGGATCTGGTCTAGAACAAAAATTATTTAAAAGACATGGTCCTTTGCTACCGTCACCTATTCGTGGATTATTAATAGGACCTTCAAACTGTGGAAAAACAAATGTTATGATTTCGCTGCTTACTCACCCCTCGGGACTGCGTTTCGAAAATGTTTATATCTACTCAAAGTCGCTCTATCAACCAAAATATGAATATTTAAAGAAAATTTTATCGCCAATCAAAGGTCTTGGCTACTACGCTTTTAGCGACGCAAATAACATTGTGGAACCGTCAGATGCTAAACCTAATTCAATATTTATTTTTGATGACGTTATGTGTGAGAAACAGGACGTTATAAGATCGTATTTTAGCATGGGACGTCACAAAAATGTGGATGCCTTTTACTTGGCGCAAACGTATTCTCGTGTTCCTAAGCAGCTCGTCCGGGATAATGCCAACTTCATTATTATGTTTAAACAAGATGAGATGAATATGAAACATATATTTTCCGATCATGTTTCACCCGACCTGACGTTTACACAATTTCAAGAGATGTGTGCTAAATGTTGGGATAATAAATATGGTTTTTTAGATATTGACAAGGATAGTGATGTAAATTCGGGCAGATACCGCAAGGGATTCGATAGTTATATATTCCTATAATAATAACTTGGATAATCATTTCATCGTTGAACGGTGCTTTGAAAGCATCATGAATGAAGAAATCGAATTAAAACGAAAGCTACTGGAAACTACAAATGCGGTTAGAAAAAAAATTAAACAAATTAAAGCAGCTAAAGTGCAGAATGAACATGATTTGGAAAAGTTTTATGAACCAGTTTCTAAACCACTAGAATCTATATCTAAAGCCGTAAAGCAGCAGCAGCAGCAGTACGTAACTAAAAAATCAAGTACTACGACTAAACCACAAAGTCGGAGTAGCAGCAGCAGTGGCTCGGTGGGAATAGCGAAAATGTTTGAAGAACATCCAACAGAAGCGGATTTTGAAACATCTATACCGATTCCTACACCGAAACGTGGAAATCGTGGGTCACTGTTCGAAACCCCTTCCCCATCAACGATAACATCATCTCACACATCACCACACACATCAAGTGGTAGCAGTTCAGCCGCAAAAACTATTCAAGATTATTTAAATGGATTAAAATTGGAACCGTCCCATTATGATACCGTGTATGGTGTACGCTTTGGTAAAAAAGAAAATAAATCAACAAAATATATTGGCAACTTGGTGGTTCGTTTTCTAACAAACGGAAAGATGGTGTTATACAAGAACAAAACAAACATTGCTGAATTCGATGGAACGGCTGATCTGTACGATTTGATTTTTCTAAAAAATCCACCACTCCTAGGTAATGAAGACGAAATTAGTCTAGATGTACTTCGAAAATACCAAACCATTTTGAAATTGACATATGCGGCATACGACGGTTATGACAAGAAACGTGGTTTAAGAGAAACCCGATGGAGAAAATATTTACGAATCATAAAACCGCTAATTACGGGAACTAAACTGGGTGGCGGTGGTGTAGGAAGAAAAAAAGTCAACAACAAAATCCAACTACCAGTAAAAAAGCATCTATCTTCGAAATCATCTGAATATGTTTATTGGAATAAACCTAAGGAGTTAGTGGATAGATTACGATTATTGTGGGGGTCAAAAGTAGCTGGACATACCGGGCATGATAATGAGATTATGTCAATTATGGAAGAGCTTCGAGAGGAGGGAATAATATATTAACTTTTGCACGAAGTTGCCATCCTCAGTGTCTGATAAGACGTGCAACCTTATAATATGGATCCTAGCCAAGAAAAAATTAAAGTCGTAAATGAATTACATAGGACAGCAAGGAAAAATTTTGTTAGAAGACGTACGGTCATAAAAGGATATCGAGATTTGTGGCAAATTGATTTGGCGGAAATGCAGCAATATGCTACTGACAATGATGGTTACCGTTACATTGTTGTATGTATAAACTGTTACTCCAAATTCGTGTACACCAAAGCAGTTAAGAATAAAACTGGTGTTGAAGTTACGAATGCCATGAAAAGCATCATTGAAGAAGCATCCTATGCACCAAACAATTTACAGAGTGATCAAGGAAAGGAATTTTATAATAGCACCTTTCAAGCACTCATGAAAAAATATAATATAAACCATTATTCCACATATAGCACGAAAAAAGCGGCAATTGTTGAGCGTGTTATAAGAACTTTGAAAAATAAGTTATATAAACAATTCTCGGCTAGAGGTTCTTACAGATGGTTACAAATATTACCAGCTATAACGAAGACCTATAATAACACTAAACACCGCACCATTGGAATGAAGCCTAACAGTGTAAAAGAGGATACCCCTATTAAAGCATATGACTATTTGAAAATTGTTCCGAAGAAAAAAAAATTTCATTTGGGTGACATTGTTCGCATTAACAAGTACAAAGATGTATTTGACAAAGGATATACGCCTTCTTGGTCAACGGAACTGTTTGAAATAGCAAAAGTTAATATTACAAATCCACCTACCTACTTGCTGCAATCACTGGAGGGTCAACCTATTAAAGGATGTTTTTACGAAGCAGAACTGCAAAAGACAGCTAGCCCTGGTGTTTATTTAGTTGAGAAAATTCTTAGAAAACGCAAGAAAAATCAAAACGATCAATTGTTTGTAAAATGGTTATGTTTTCCAAATCAATTTAATTCTTGGATAGACAAATCAGATATTGTATAAATATTATCAAATAGGTTTTACGTTACGTATGTATGCATTATAAATAATAATAATAAATATTGCTTTTCATAATTATGCTTTTTATTTTCAATTTAACAGTATAATTATGTTTTTAAATAGAACTTTATCTAGGTTGGTTTCCATTTTGTTTTTTTTTTATCCTTTATCTTCGTTGTGGTATACCGTGCAGCATGCGGTTGAATTTGATACATTTTTTCCTTAAGGTACGTAATTTTGGTCTCATCATCTTCAAACATTTTTTGAAAAACTGGTACTAGCACATTACTAAGTATGGTATTTATCTGCGAACCAAGTTGATGAACTTCCGTAAGGACATATTCTTTGGTAGCAGCATCATTATCATTTATCGGTTGGGCAACATTCCTTAATAATTTTCCCTCTATATCAAAATGTCCATCTGAAGTAAGTTTAAATCCGATTCCGGGCAACCCTCGCGATACATTGTTACAAACAAGAGTTTTCTGTCGACCAAATTTATCAATTGTGTTGTTAACACGACCCATTTTAAAGTAAAACTAATTTACTCTCTTTATGTTCAGCCTATATATAAATGACATAACTAATAAAAATTCATTTTACAATACACCATGAAGCAAGTAAGATTTGACGAAGAAAGAAATATTATCCACCGTATGTCTGTTTGTTGTTTTGCATATAGACAAGCCAGACAAAGTAATTTTCAGCAACTAATACTTGATAGATATCGTTTTCAAAGGAGAATTGGAAAAATGGATGCAATTCTAGCAAGGTTTTTAGAACGGAACCACAGAACTAATATATATCAAGAGCGATTTCTTAATTCAAATGTATGGTGAATAATAAACATATTTAGTACAAAAAGATTTTTATTAAGATTTAAATAATACATCCACACTATCATTAGAAAAACACACTTATTCACATAAATTTAAAATTACATGATTATCATAAGAAGCTTTTACACTATATCTAAATTGTCTCTATTTTTTCGGAATTACCAGCGCTGCCCTTCTTGGCCGAATTCCATGGTCTCACTATTATTACGTTCTGATGAACCTCCTCCCCCTACTCCTACTCCTCCTTCTAAGAAAACAGGACTTTGCGGTGATTCGTTAATTATTTCGAGATCTTCAAAATTGCTTGAAGAAGTCCAGCGCTGCCCTTCTTGGCTGAATTCCGGTGTATCGTGATTATTATGTTCTGATGGACCTCCCACTGAGACAGCGAGACTTTGCAGAGATTCACTAGAATTTTCACGAGATATTTGTTGCGGTGATTTCATCCCATGTTTCTTATGGTACTCATTTTGATACCATTCACAGAAACCCATTATTCCACTAATAAATTCCCAATTTTCGCAATTGGCACATATCTGACGACCGTTTACAGAGAATGGACGAACAACTACAATTTGACGTTCACTTTTTGGTGACTGCATTTTGAGGAAATAAATTACTATGTAGTATTCTGGAAGTACCGAAATGCAGACTGAAACAAGAAATTTTTGTGCCTCTATTTGTATCTGTTAGGTGACCTTCAAACCCCTCCACTCTCATATCCCATGTAAAATCGAGGTCACCATACACAGAATAGACTTGTTTCTTTATCTACATGCGCGTAATACGTATACGCTGAATAGCTTTTTCTTGATTCAACAATTTTGAATCGATTTCCTTAAGTCTTTTTGTAACAGATTGCAAAAAATCTTCATTCGCCTCTTCAGCAAGCTTTTTATTCATTTCATTAAGTTCTTTTCTAACATATTCCAAAACATCATTATTCACTAAGTTGTTTAATAATTTTATGCCTTTGTTCAAGAACATATTCCTGATTAGCGGCATCCCCAGGATTCTTTGGTGGTGCTACATTAGTTAGAGATTTCCCTTGTATATCATATTGACCATCATCGGTCAATCTAAATCCAACTCCTGGTTGTCCAACAAGAACAATGTGATTTTGGTCATTAAATTTTTGGCGCCCAAATTTATCAATTGTGTTGTTAGCACGACCCATTTTTAGCTTAAACTGATGTGATTTTTGTGAAGGTTGCCTATTTATAAAAAATTAAACAATAATTTAGGTACATAATCATTTATTTAACATCTCTTAACATGTTATTATATTATACAATGAATTAAAGATTTTCTTCATCTTCTTGAACACACTCCATTTCGTCATCGCTAACAGTAGCCAATGCTTTACTATCAACTTCATTGGTGACTGCTTTATTTCCAAGGTCATCAAGAATAGTGGTATCATCTGCGGGAGCCAAACCATATTTTGTAGCTAATTCATCGGGTAAATGAGGCACTTCGAATAGGTAGCTTCCCAATTCTTCATTTATCATTCCAGCGCAAAATTCGTCCAGATCAATGGTTCCATATAGGTATTTCTCGCACGTATGTGCTCCAGCCGTGAAATTTACGGCGTCTTTCATATACTTCCTATACTGACTTTCACTAAAACCCACATCGGATTTACCATAATTTGCAAAGTGTAGTATTTCTTCAGCCAGCTCTCTTAATTTACATGATAACCAATTAATGTACATATCTCGATTTTCAATGACAGTAGGGCAGTCACACATCTTAAATAGAAAATAATGGACATGTGATTGTGTGTGAGTGTGTGTTTTTCGATATTTACTTAACAAGAACTATTTTATTACATTTTAAATCAACATTAAAATAGCCTAATCAACAATATATTACAAACAACCAAAATTTAACAACGCTCTAGTATTACCTCCAGAAAATACATGTGAGTATTTGCGTGTTATAATTTAGGTACTTAAAGTGTTAATAGTCATGTACTCATTAATTTTGGGTTTCTTGTTGAATTGTGGGTAGGATCACAACAGGCAAACAAGTATATTGCAGCAGGGACTATTGTAAATTTTGTTGTTATCAAAACATAAAGAATCGACCTATGAACCATGGTAATGTAACTTTATTTCATATCTATAAGTTTCTCACTGGTATATTTTACAGTGTCTAAGTATTCAGTGTTTGTGTTTCAGTTCTAGTGCATTAACGCCACGTCTAGGTTTTAAAGCTTTCAATACTCAAAGAAATTATGTGTAATGTATATTGTTTAATTTTGATATCTGTAAATTGTGTTGTTTTAAAATTTAGGTATGGGTGAGTGTCTATAAAGTGTTGCATCGTTTTAAGCTATTTATGAAATATTTATATTTGTTTTTCTTTTTGATAATAAAGTTACAGATCTCAACTTTATTAAGTTTGATTTTCCTTTTCATATTCATGCTAGACGTTATATTTTAAGGTGGATTTAAAACTTAAGAATTTACTTGGCATCAAACCTATTTGGTTTTTAATTTTTTAAGTTTTATTTGCTCAGGTTGGGTTTGATTGCTACTTTAAAATATTTAAGATAACCAAAATATGAAGTTTTAAATTGCGCCTGCGCCACTTTAGTTCCCAACCCCATCGTTCCCAAACGGCCAGACCAATTGTCGCTGTAATTTGACGTTTGATTGACATTTCATATGACCTTCGACTCGATCGGTGCTGCGACAAATAAAAACGCTAGTTGGTATTCTTCCTGTATTAGTATTCGTTGTACTCAACTTTGAATGGCAAACTGAATAACAGACGCCATGGAAAAACCGTCCATAGATCCTTCCACAGGTCCGTCTACTTGCGAAATTCAAATAAAAGGGTATGAGAAAAGACGGAACAGCAGTGCTGCCAACTTCAAATTTAGGATTGTCCGCAAGGCGTTTGTAAATTACCCGGTTTTACCCGCATCCTCAATAGCCATTACTCGCAATTTTACCCGCATAGGTATAAAACGTGAAAATATACGTTACAAAACTTTAATTTTTTAAACAAAAATAAAATACTGGGTAGAGTTCAGAAATTAATGCACTGGTGTGTGTGTGATACTTTGTGACAGGTATCACGTGGTCGATGTTTCGGTTGGCTCATGATATTGGTCAAAAAGTATCACACTTATACCGGTGTGTCAACTCGACTCAGCTGAAGGGTGTTCGAAAACTACGCCGTGCTACGGATCGGTGTGACGGTCATGTGACTCTGGATTTAAATTGCTTAAATTTAGTCACGTGACAATCACACTGGGGCGTCGTCCGGTGTAGTTTACGAACACGAACCTGCTAATATCGTTTTCGGCCGGCTAGTGGTCATGGTCACGGTTGACAGATAAATAATGGATAAAACTTCATTTGTCAACCAATTGGTTGACAAATGGAGTTTATCTATTGTTTAACTGTCAACCGTGACCGTGACCCTAGCCGGCCGAAAACGATGAAAGAGTAAGAACAGGTAGGGATGCTGATCGAACATCGTTGTTTTTTAAAAATATCCTGAAGTAACCTGAACTAACCCTTTTTTTCTCTGGCTAAGATCCCTGAATTACTCGCTTGTACCCGCACGTGAATTCTTACCCGCGAAGGGTATCCAATTACCCGAAAAGCGGGTAATTACCCGCACATTGGCAGCACTGCGGAACAGTGTATTTCCGTCGAAACACGAAATCAGCTGTTTTCAAGTGGGCTGAACTTAGACAAGGAAAGAGAGGGGACGCGTAACTGTTTGACATGAAGTGTGACCATCCGGCACCAGACCGATCCGCTCAGTGGCGTAACTAGAGGTTTTGTAAATTAATTTAATTTTTTTCCTTCTTGCTGTAAAAACTGAATGAAATAGAATATTTAAAATAGTGCTTTAAAATAAAACAACGTTATACTGGATTTTTTTAAATTATGCATTTATTTTTGTAATTTCATAACAAAAACCATACTGTACCAAAGAAAAAATCTAAATACACTTACATATTATTTTTGGCTTAGACGAGGACAGAGAGAGGACGGGTAATACAGGCTACGGATATGAAGCCATCTGACACCAGACCCCGGATCACGCCACATAGAATTCTATTCTACGTGTCAAAGTCACATGACTACTCAAACAAAACAAACAATCCATCACATGGCCACTGTCATTAGTGTCAAAATCGCGTAGAATTCAATGCATCGTGATCCAGCACCAGGCTACGGCGGCGTATCATGAGAGGCGATTGTAGACTTTTACATTAACGAATAAAACGACTTATAGTAATAATTTATTTTTGGTTTGTTAAAATGTGGAGAAAATCAATAGATCCAATGTACTCCTTCAATTTTAATTTTTCTCAAGTATATTTAAAAACATATATGTAATAATAATAATAATAATTCTGAAAGTTATTAAAACTAACTATATAGGTACATAGGCAAACAAATTTAGAAACAATAAATATTAAGTACGCCTAATAAACTGATACAAAAATAAATATTTACATAATACAAAAGTTGTGTAAAGTTATTCTGCTTTATAAATTCAAATTGAAATAAGATTTATTTCCCGAAGACTTACATCTTATAGACAAAGCAAGAAGGTAGTTCCTATGATACATGATCCTACATACTAGTATTTCATTACAAATAAATATATATAAAAAAATATCTAAAAGTATATAAGCAGACCAACACTAATAAAAGACAAACTCAACAAGGTACACAAACAATACACAATACACATAATTTAAAACTCGATATACCTACCTAATCATATAGGTGTAAAAAAATTAAAATGAGTCATCATAAAATTCAGCAACAGAATAATAAGCCCTGTCAGTCAGCAAATGTCTAACTATTCAAAGACTTTATATTGCTTGGAAGGTAGTTGTACTGCTTGGAAAAACTGCCTTCTAAGCTGTTTTTTTCATGGTGTTTCATCTAAGTTTTGTTCCACATTAGGGGCCTTACTATCCCTGGCTGGCACAACAGAAACAGAACAGGAACGCCTCCAATTTCTTGCCTACAACAATACATTTTATTAACTTATTTCTAGTATATGATACCTACGCTAGGTACCTATATTACAAAATAATATTAAAAAATGTTGTATAAAGTCTGGCTTACTGGCTTTGTTCGTGACATTTCCTGGAGATCTTTAGGCAGTTCCTCAAATACTGTGGGTACTGCATCATCTAACAGACATAATATATACTGTATAATAATACAGAATAAATTCCAGTCAAAGTGCTTTGAAGAAATTTTATCATTGTTCTAGGACTCCAGTCTGCAACATGCATTTTTTTAACCCAAAGAGCAAGTCTTCTGGGATCGTTCATGAGGAATCTACAACAAAACAAATAAATTATATATTTAAAAAAAAACCTGCTGTACTGACTAATTTACGCACACAAAGTTAATGAAATATTATAATATTTTTTCCTAATAAAAACATACCCGCCACTGCACACTGGAAAAAATCTTGCCACTATCATAATTTATATCTTTAATGAGTTGATAATGAATGAAAACATTCAAGCACATTGTTCAAATAAACATAAATAGTCTGTTTTGAAAATGCCTAAATCATCATATTCGAATTGCGTTGATAAATTATCTCATAACAAAACTATTTCGAAAATTGTTTGTCTTGCACCTATGTAACATTTAACTTTTTACCTGTGAAAGGTAATTCCAGGCTCCTTTCTCTCGTTTCGGCTTTTGCAGCCATAAGCAGTACAACCCACCATCATAAATTACTAAAATGTAGTCGTCTTTAATCAACATTCTGTTCGAAACACCACAAAATATGTTTGATGTCACCGGCAATTTTTGGCACCAAAAAATGGCGTCGTCTCGAATTTCGGTCACAATTGCCATGCGTTAGCTTAAATGAGTGTTACCAGTCCCCTCTCTTTCCTTGTCTAAGGGGCTGAATTACAACACTGTTTATTAACCAAAATAACAGATCCTTTTGTCAAAAACTGCTGGCAAAACAGCTAACCTCTTTACCGACTGAGAAAACTTTGCGCGGGAAATCCATTCAAAAATTTACTAAAGGTATCGCTTAAGCAAAGCATAAAAATATAGTGTTGATCTCAAAATTTGTATTGTGCTCTAAAGACCTACTTAAACATTTGACTTATTCATGGTAATCTATATAACAGGGATAATTAGCAAGTAGTTTGACTTACCCGATAAAACAATTTCCCCAAATTAAGAGAAAAATATGTAATGTTTATTTTTGTTAGTGTTTTTACTACTTATACCTGTTATTCTGTAACATACAATGAGTAATACATTTATATAATTTTAAGGATTGTTTTCGGTCAGAATTCATGAAACATTGTGAAACCACTCATGATGCGTGTATCTTCTTCAAGAAAAACATCTGTTTCAATCAAAGGAACAATTTTTAACCTGTAAAATCTATAACTTCAGTAGAATTAGAAAGATTGTTTACATTAAATAAGTGGATTTTAAAACGAAAAGAAATAAACTATTGTTAAGAAATTGAGAAAAAATTTTAATAATTTATTTTGCAAACACGATTTAAGTACTTGTTTTTAATGTAACCTTCTTGAGCTTTTTAATATAAAAAATGTTTTAATTGAAATTTTAAGTTTATTTTCCCTTATCTACAACTTTACACTCATGGTTGGTTGAATCTATTATAGCAAAGCGCCTTAAGCGTTTACACCATCGGATCTCATATTTCTGATAATTTCAACACAATGGCAGGTGATGTTATTTAACGGTATTTAAATATTTTTACTCGACTGATATAATATAAATATAATTACTAGGAATCCATAATTTAAGAATATACTGGTATAGTGCCATAATTTCAACTTAGTTTCAAATTTCCACTAAATACTCTGGTGGAAATACCTACTGTTCCTGCACCCTAAAAGTGCGAGCTATAGTTTAGTCGCTTCGGACGTGGCACAAAGTAACATTATTTAAAGTAACCAAAGACAATTTTTTTGTTTACCCTAGGTTATTATTCACATAATAACTGATACAATTTAAAATTTTGTATTGGATGAACATCCAATAAAAATAAAATCAGTTAAAACATTTTGTTTTACGCGAGAGAAAATTTCTAGTAGTATAAGGTACGCCGGCAGTCCGATTCTGTTAGCGCATCCAAATTTCCGCTCTTTGATTATAAGCTATAATCAAGCACGCATAGACAGCTACGTTCATACCTCTACATCGCTGTGCTAGAACAGTCGAAGAAAGTAGAGCCTCATTCCTTTTCGAAAACCAAACTGAGTGTTGTTAATCTGTTCCTCAAACTTTTTGTTTTTTCTTGTGTGTATAATTTTTAACAATATTTTAAGGAAGCGTGACACCTAACTTATTAGCCGATAATCATCACATGCATTTGGTTTCTTGCTTTTTCGGTAAAGTGATAAATGCTGACTTAAGTCACTCGTAAGGAATCTTGTCTGAAGTATATACTTTATTGCATAGTGATACAGAAGATCAATACACTATTGACACTAACCTACATCCAAAGAAAATAAAAGGGTATGATTCAGCCTAAATTAATATGGGCTTTCTCAAGAACTGCAATGGAAATTTGAACATATAATATTAAATTTTTCTTTGTTTACCTTAATTTTCCTTCTAAATTAAATTGCTCAGTTGTTGAGCGTACAAATTTATTGACTAAATTTTAATAATTAGAGTATCTTGCTTTGTTTCTTGCATTGATGTTTTGTATGTAGTGTCTAGTTTCGTGGGGGGTACTACCTGCAGCAACGAATACTAATAAAGTCCAAATTCTCCGACGAAAACGAAAAACGACGGTCCTTCAATGCCTTCGAGCGATCAACGCCGAACGCTAATCAATCCATTGTCATCTTTTTCCTCGATTGGGTTAAATCGAACGCGTGAGAGTCATCTGGAGTAAAAAGAGGAAAAGACGATCCTGCCGAACAAAACATTAGTTTTAAAAAAGAACCTTAAAATGCTGTTTTGTTTAATTTATTTTAAAATGTATTAAATGGTGTTATCATCCATACGAGTTTTATTTTTATTTTAAATACCATTTTAAACAATTTCGTAAAAATGTATAATAATTAATTTTTGTTGACCTTGTCAAGAATGTTTATTTTGGATAAAACCTCTAAAAATACCAAAAACCTAAAAGCCACAATGAATTTTAGTTCGTCATGCACTTTATGTTGGTGACGCTAGTATTAAAATCAGCTGAATTGAAATGTCATTCCGTTCTCTTGTATCTCATTTTACACGGGGACCGCTATTCTTCCGCTGTTCTCTCTGTTTGTATTTTTTGGGGAAAAATATGAGGTTAGAAGTTCGACAATAAATTAATTATTTATATTATTAAAGATCCAATAAGGCTCAACATTAAATACATCATTAACACAGTAGGGACAGGTAACTAACAAACCTCAGCGAACCCTTTATTTTTCTCTGTAGGTGACCACCGAATCCCTTCCCCCTACTTTGAGTTTCATTTAGCGACAAAAATTGTTATTTTATGTCATGTATTTATTAATTTGTGTAATTTTCTTTTTGTTAGGTAAATTCTGTCCAACGTAACACTTTTGTGTTCCCACTAACCCTAAAATTGGTTGTTAGGTAAGATAGTTGTGGTTTTTCTATTTGGGGGGTTTAATTATGTATTTTTAGGTCTGATGATGCTCACATAGGGCCGAAACATATGTAACCATTCAGAAAGATTTTATGGGTAAAAGAAGTTTGAGGCTTTTATTTATCTGCAACTGGGAATATCCGTCGCGTTAACAGAAAAGTGTTATCACCCCTCATTGTCAAAGAGAAGCAAATTAACAAATGTTGTGTTGTAGCAGAGGCTGCTATTATGGAAAACAAAATTATGAGTTCGCTAATGATTAAAACAGAGTCAGAGGGGAAGCTCTATGAAACTGAATATGTTCCAAGGGATACATTTAGGTATGTATAAACAGACCTGCGCCTGAGTTATGTGGGATTTAATGAAAATGTTGTGGCTGCGGCAGTGTTTTGTGATCTGTCAAAGGCATTCGACTGCGTGGATCATAGAATACTGCTGGAGAAACTTCAGAAGTATAGAATAAGGGGGAGGGTGCTTGGCTGGTTTGAGTCCTATATGTCATTTCGCAGACAGAGCGTAAAATTTAATGGTATGAGCTCCAGTCAGCAAACCATAACCCATGGGGTGCCACAGGGATCTGTATTGGGCCCTCTTTTATTTCTTATTTATATCAATGATCTTCCTAATATTGATATATCTGGCACATTCACCCTGTTTGCTGACGACGCGACCATTCTTTGGGCTAATCCAGATGCTGAGGCATTAGAATCCAAAATGAACAGAGATCTTTTAAAGTTACAGGAATGGACCGATTCCAGTAAATTGTCTTTTAATGTCAAGAAAACCAATGTCTTAACTTTTAAATGTAATTTAAATACTGTTTTCCTGGGAGATTTGTCCATTAATACTGGAAATGTAAATAGATTCTTGGGGCTTTATATAGATAAGTTAAAATTTGATTCCCATATTTCCCATCTAACCAAAAAAATAGCATCCAACTGTTATGCTATTAGAGTTATCTCCAGAGATCTGGATGAAATAACAACAAGAAGTGCTTATTTTGCCCTAATTGAATCTCATTTGTGTTATGGAATTTGTTTCTGGGGTGTTTGTCCACAATATTTATTTAATATGGTGTTTCGACTTCAGAAGAGAGCTGTACGATATATGTTGAAGTTAGGATTTCGTGAGCCATGCAAACATCTATTTATAAAACATAAAATTCTAACGCTACCATCTTTATTTCTGTTGGAAACACTATGCCTTGTGTTCAGAAAGTACAGGCATGAACTGAATGCTCCGCCAAACTACAGTACCCGTCAGAATTATTGTATGAAATTACCAATCCCAAACTCCAGTCAGACAAAGAATTCTGCTATTTATCAAGGCAAAAAGCTGTTTAACCATTTGCCACTAACTTGAAGGCGCGCTGCGAGTGTGAAAAAATTTAGAAAGGACGTAAAAAAGCTTTTGGTTTCAAAAGCATATTATAGAATTGACCAGTTTTTGGATGACAGCTTAAATTAGTTTTTCTGTACGTAAAATTTGTCTCTTTTGTCTCTGCAGCTCTGTTCTGCCGTTCTGTGTTTTGATATAGGTATGCGTGGGTGTGTATGTAGGTGCCTAGGTATGTATATGTATATTTTATTTTTTTTTTTTATTTTATTCAATAATAGGTCTCTTACAAACTATACCATAGAGGTGTAGACCGTGTCACAATATTTATTACTTACACTAATCTAAACCTAATACACTTTAAAAATTTTGAACACATAACATTCTTAAAATTAATACATTTTGTTACAATTCAGGTGGAAAGCCCTAATCCATTTACTTCATTATCTTCTAAAAAATCCCTTACACTGTAATAAGACTTTCTTATCAGAAATTCCCTCAAAATACGTTTTTGACTTGGGAGGTTGCGACTTTTAAAGTATTGAGGAATTTTGTTCCAGATTTTCACTATAGAGTAGATAACATTCTTTTGTATATAACTATAATTTGCCTTATCGTTTACTAGGTAATGATTACTTCTGGTTTCATAGTTATGTTCTCGTTGTAGTTGTATAAACTGAGAATAGTTCTTAATAACAAACAATACACTCTCATAGATGTAGATACCATACAATGTGAGCACCCTGCAGCTAATAAAGACATTTTTACATGTTTCAGTTTGTTTTATTTTAAATATAGTTCTAAGGCACCTCTTCTGTAATATGAAAACCCGGTTGACATCTACCGAGTTTCCCCAAAAAAGTATACCATATCTTAACTTTGACTGTACATAAGCATGATATGCTGACAGTGCTGCCTCAATATTTACAGTATTACTGATCACTCGAAGTGCATAGCAGTAGCGAGCAATGTTTCCCGCAAGCAACTCTATTTGTGCTCTCCAGTCTAATCTTTTGTCGATTTGTATTCCCAGAAATGATATGCTCTCCACTTGCTCAATTTCTGCATTGTCATAGTGAATATTTATAAGGTGTTCTTTCCTCACTCCAAATGTTAACAGCTGTGTCTTTGACACATTTAGTAAGAGATTGTTCACTGAGAACCACTCATTCAAAGTTTCAATATCACTCATTATTTGCTGTTCACATTCATCCTCGCTTTCTGCCGCATATAACACCGAGGTGTCATCCGCAAACATAACGACATCTCTGCCGATTACATTCACAAGCTCATTAGTATACAGTATGTAGAAAAGCGGCCCCAGGACTGAGCCCTGTGGGACACCCCTCCGCACACTCACACCAGCAGACATCACCCTATCTCCATTTCTATCACTATCAACCACGCGTTGAATTCGACCCGACAGATAGGACCTGAAAAGCCGCAATGCCACACCCCTTATGCCATACAGCTCCATTTTTCTAAGCAAAACCTCATGGTCAACGCTATCGAACGCTTTGGACAGGTCGACACACAAAGTTGCAGTGACCTTTTTGTTGTTAAGAGCCTCGATGATCTTTTTTAATGCCTGATAGACGGCAGTAATAGTAGATTTACCCCTCCTAAAGCCGTTCTGCTGATCAACAAGTATACTAAAAGTATTTAAGAAACCCATAAGTTTGTCGAATATTACCCTTTCAAACACTTTATTCAAATTCGATAATAGTGAAATTGGTCTATAATTATTTAGTTGCTTACAATCCCCTTTTTTGTATATTGGCTTGATCCAAGCTTCTTTCAAAGCCTCTGGATATATGCCATTTTGAAAAGATAGATTTATTATGTGCGTAAGTGGAAGGGCCACTATATGCGCAATTTTTTTTAATAATTTAACCGGTATCTCATCAAAACCTACAGATTTGTTATTTTTCAGTCCAATTATATATTTATAAATCTCGTATTCTGTTACCGGGGTCAGGAAAAAACTACTACCACAAGCTTTAATTTTTGAACTATCTAAATGTTTATTCTTGTTAATAACAGGACAGGCATTCATAAAGAAGTCATTAATTTTATTGGCTATGTCTTGCTCCGTCTCCTCAGGAAACGACCCAAAGAGAGTAACTGCCTTTTTATTTTTGTTTGTGATATTTTTTATTAAAGACCAGGTTGCTTTTGTTTTATTTTCTGCACTTTGAATATATTGACAATGACTGTTAGCTTTTGCTTTTATTATAATTTGTTTCAATATCTTAGAATATGTTTTGTAGTATTGCATACTTACAGTACCATCTAGAACTCCCTCATAAAGAGCCCTTTTTTTATTACTAGAAATTTTTATCCCATTTGTAATCCAAGTCCTTGATGACATCCGTTTGATTTTACATTTTTTCACAGGAAATATCAAATCAATGTTTGTACGAATAATACTATTAAATATATTATAGGCTTTGTTGACATCTGGCTCTGCCAGCACATCATCCCATGCACAGTCTTGCAAGTTCAACATAAACTGATGAATTCTATTTTGAGAAAAGATTCGTTTAGTTATAAAGGCAGGCCCAGTCTCTACTGGACTACTTTCAACGGTAATAAGTTGAGCAAAATGATCAGAAAGGCCTGACATGACCACCCTATTCTGAGCAAAGTTCCGAAAATTTACAAAAATATTATCCAATATAGACTTAGTCATCTTAGTAACCCTAGTAGGTTCAAAGATTGTTTGCTTGAAGTTACAACTATTAAGTAAATCAATAAAAATAGCTTTTTCTTGACTTTCCACCAATAAATTAATATTAAAATCTCCACAAATAACAACATTGTAATCAGGACACTGACATAACACATTTAAAATATTTTCAAGACCCTGCACAAATAAACCTAGATTGCCTAGACAAGTCCTATAAACTGACAAGACAATGATCTTCCTAGCATTACTTCTTATGCAGGATACTTCAATTTCTCCCTCTATGCTCATATTTCTTATGTTTTCCATTTCCTGAAAATCTTCGGCTTTCTCGTTAACCAAGATACAGGCTCCCCCATGCACCATACCTCGCCTTGAGTATACTGATACCATTTTATACCCCTGGACTTTATAAAACTCCACTTCATCATTGGCCAGCCAGTGTTCTGTAAGGCATATTATCTCTGGTAAAAGTTCCAGAGTATTAATAAACATTTCAATTTCCACTACTTTGTTTCTTAGGCACTGGATATTTTGGTGCAAGATACATATTTCTTCTAGGTCATTCGATCTTCCCGAATATACGGGCGTCGTCGTAGGTGCAGAAAATGGTTTATTGTAATACCCTTCCCCCATATTTCTGGATCCATAACAGATGTTTTTATTTCAGTTGGCACCCGAATTTTGAAGGAACTTTTGTACCTATCTTTTTTCGTCTTCATTTTTTCACATTTGCATGAAAAACCTGTAATTTCCTTTAGATAATTTTCCATCTCATCTTCCTTGGTTTCCGGATTTAAGCCCGTCACGAATAAAAATGACATTTTCTGGGCAGCTTTCAGGGCAAAACTCTCCTTTTCTCCTTTTATTGGTGATGGACGTCCTTGTTTTTGGTACCTTGTTTTGTGCTTAACTACTTCCCATTTTCCTGCATCACCTTCCATAGAAGATGGCTTTGGTAAGGTTGAGGGCTGATTATAGGCTAGATTATCATCGCCGGCTGTCTTATTATTTATTGAATCGGTTTTGCCCGTTTTCTTATTTGTCAAATTTTCGAGGTTAGGGTCGAGAGTTTTTTGGTCTCTTCTTTTTTGAGTCATGGAATTGTTACTACTTAGCCCATTTCAGAGTTCATTTGAGCCCGAGCTACCATCATTGTCGCTCATTTTACATCGTTGGTCTTCTTTTTCTGATGACACTGTTGGCTTTTCGCCTACCTCTTGCAGCATTGCCAGATTTTTCAGGTCATTTCGGTCACTGTCGGCATTTTCCGCTTGCTTCATTTTGATGTTTATTGTTTTTTCTAGGACGGCAATTTTTTCAAGAACTGTTTTTTCCATTAACTCAATTTTTGCATATACATCACCAGAGTGACTTTTTTCATTTTCCCTCGTGGTGGTTTTCAATTTAATTTGTTCAATTTCTTTTTCCTTCTCCAGGATAATTTTATTTATCTCATCTTCGCGGGATTTTTTTGCACAGATTGCAAATTGCACTAAACATTTACTGCCACTTACAACCACCAGCCCTGTAATTCTTAGGGCACATGAATTGTGATAACATCCCGCACAATTTAAACACTTTACACCCTGTTTTTCAACATTTGTTTTGCAATATTTGCACTTTTTATTTATCACGTCTAATGACACATCTTCATTTGACGCCATCTTGAACACATATGTATGTAGTGTATGTATATTATATATAATTCTCTCTGTTGCTTTTATTTTTTGACCTTAGCAACTAAGTCATATATATTATGTTTACATTTAAATGCCATTTGTTAATGTTTCTTTTTTTATAAATTATGCTTGCGACATTGCAATTTTGTTACTTGTATGTATTTATCTTTTGTACCTATTATATTTGTTTGATTAATTTAGATTTAACCTTTTGCTTTGTCTATAAGATGAGTCTTGGACAATAAAGCTATTTTTTGATTGATTTGATTGATTTGATTAATTGTTCGACTAGAAAGGCTTCAGGTGATTAAGAATAATGGAGAATGCTGTGTGGACGTTTCAGATATAATTTTGCGAACCAGTTTATGTGGGTGAGTTGTTTATTTTCTGTTGAGATTATTAAAAAAATACATAAGTACTCTGCTGAAATGTTTTTACATTTTTTAAATACCTTATTTATTTGAATTTACAAGGATACCTTTTGAATGTGTAGGTATAGAGTGTGAATTACAAGAACAACTAATAATAATAACGGTATATAGACCTCATGGAGATGTCCTACTATTTTTTCATAAACTGGAAAGTTTATTGTCAGATACCTTTCACTCAGTAAAAAAATATGTATTCTAGGAGACTTAATATAGAATTCATCAAGGAGAACGAAAACAAAAGAAGATTATGTTCTCATATGAACTCATTTAATTTTCACCATTGTATAAATACAGATACACGTAACACGAACAACTAGGTTAAGCTGTAGCTGTATAGATAATATTTTTTGTAATTTTCCTCAAGGAAATTCTAAAATAGAAGTTTTAAGAACAAACACTTCTGACCATACCACACAAAAGATTTGGTTAGCCCTAGATGGAAACACTAAATGAATCCCTGAATATAACAGATTCTTTGGTCAGGAGGCAAAGCTTTATTTCTTTGAAACTACGGAGCCAAGATTGGGTGGATGTATATAGTGTTTAAAAGTCTGATGTTAATAAACAGTGGTCTGTGTTTATTAATATGTATATAATTAATGTTAATCATTGTTTTCCAAAAAAACTTGTACACAAAACGGTCAATAAGGAGTTTTTGTACAATAATCAAGCAGAAATTGGGGATGTTAAAAGTAGATTATCTTTTGTGGCTTTTGCTATACACGGTGTCCCATATAAGAATGCACATTACAGGGATCTCGTAAATCAGAAGGGATACAAAAATGGCTAAATTAGAGAAAAGTTGCGCTTTGCTGAACCCTTCAAAGTCACGATTCGAAATCTAAAAAAATCCGATTACTTCCGAAGATATTTGGGAAAAACCGAATTTTCCCGATTTCGTTTTTATTTTTTTCTGACTCTATTTAAAAAGATATAACAAAATAAATTTCACATTCTCATTGCCACTTTTTCTGCTCTACAAGCATGCGTTCTTAGATTTTCAATACGACGTTTCGTTTCTTCGCAACCATCATCAACTTCATTTTTTTAAATAGTCGAAAAATTTTGTTTTATTCCTAAAAAATTCTAATTTTAATTCTAAGTCCCACGACATATCGCTTCTTACATTTATCCGACGTTTCGGACGAAAAAATCATCATCAATATTATTTGATGATTATTATGAAGGAACGAAACGTCGGATCAAAAATCGAATGCCGTTATCATGTAGAGGAGAAAAAATTACATGGGAATGTGGATTTTATGTTGACCTGCCTTCTTTTGTGAAATCAGAAAAAAATTAATTGCCAAAATTTTTTGTTTCAAATTTCAAGAATTCGTAGATTTTTTTCTGATTCTACTGTAAGAGATAGATTAAAATAAATTTTACATTTTTATTGTCGTTTTTCTCCTCTACAACATGACGTCATTCAATTTTTGATTCTACGTTTTGGCTTTTCTCGACCATTATCAACTTTTTTTTAAATAATCCGAAAATTTTATTTTAGCACAGTTAAATTGCCCTTGTTATTCTGAACATATGACTAAATAAGATTGTTTCAATGAACTTTTTGTAGCGTAAAAATAAAATATTTTGTTTTTTGATAATAACATCTTGCTTACTTGCACGTATGTGATACGTCGTTGAATTCCGAATAACAAGGGCAATTTAACTGTGCTAAAATAAAATTTTCGGATTATTTAAAAAAAGTTGATAATGGTCGAGAAAAGCCAAAAAGTAGAATCAAAAATTGAATGACGTCATGTTGTAGAGGAGAAAAACGACAATAAAAATGTAAAATTTATTTTAATCTATCTCTTACAGTAGAATCAGAAAAAAATCTACGAATTCTTGAAATTTTAAACATAAATTTTGGCATTTAATTTTTTTCTGATTTCACAAAAGAAGACAGGTCAAAATAAAATCCACATTCCCATGTAATTTTTTCTCCTCTACATGATAACGTAATTAGATTTTTGATCCGACGTTTCGTTCCTTCATAATAATCATCAAATAATATTGATGATGATTTTTTCGTCCGAAACGTCGGATAAATGTAAGAAGCGATATGTCGTGGGACTTAGAATTAATATTAGAATTTTTTAGGAATAAAACAAAATTTTTCGAATATTTAAAAAAATGAAGTTGATGATGGTTGCGAAGAAACGAAACGTCGTATTAAAAATCTAAGAACGCCGGCTTGTAGAGCAGAAAAAGTGGCAATGAGAATGTGAAATTTATTTTGTTATATCTTTTTAAATAGAGTCAGAAAAAAATAAAAACGAAATCGGGAAAATTCGGTTTTTCCCAAATATCTTCGGAAGTAATCGGATTTTTTTAGATTTCGAATCGTGACTTTGAAGGGTTCAGCAAAGCGCAACTTTTCTCTAATTTAATCATTTTTGTATCTCTTCTGATTTACGAGATCCCTGTAGTGTGCATTCTTATATGGGACACCGTGTATACATATATAGATTAAGATGAATTTGTAGAATGGGTGTTCTTATTTCATATTATTATGCACAATTTTACAGTCGCATTAAGTGTGGCATCATGTTTTGTGGTAATTCAAGACACTGTGTAAGATTATTGCATTTACAAAAGTAAATTGTGATAACCACTGAGGGTGTAAATAGATAGGTATACACATTGTAAGCAATTGGTTAGAAAACTGGGACTATTGACAGTTACATGCATATACAGACTGGAAGTTGTATTGTTTATAAGAAAACACATACACTGTTTTTTAAAAAAATAATTTTATAATTTTATTCATACACATACATATTTAACGCAACACAGCAAAATTTTCCATATATTAAATGGAAAACAATTTATTGAATATTATGTGTATCTCCTCTAACAGTACACTTTATAAAATCATTTAAAAAGTAAAATGTTAAAAAAAGTTGATACCAAAGTTTAATTTTAATTTCAGATGCTGCTAAAGCACTCCATTGAGTGTCTTGAATTTCCAACTCAAAATATTAAATTTTTAAACACCCAGTATTATGCTAAACCTAAATTTTAATTAAATCCTTTTTTTGTTAAGGATGCTGGAAAATCTTAATAAAATTTTGTTTTAGCCAAATACTGTTTGTTTAAAAATTTAACATTTTGAGCTGGAAATTCAAAACACTCTGTGGGATGCTTTAGCAGTATCAACAATTTGAAATTAAAATTACACTTTGTTTTAATCTTTTTTTAACATTTTACTTTTTAAGTGCATTATTAGAGAAGATACGCAAAATATACAATAACTTGTTTTCCATTTAATATATGGAAAATTTTGCTGTGTTGCGTTAAATATGTCCAGAAGTGTAATTATGATACAAGGACAAAAATTGATCCTCGTACACCTGGACGCAGGTTAACAACACTTGAGAATCGTCCCAGGTACATGGGTATAAAATTGTATAATAAAATGTCGAGTTATATCAGAGAGATGCTGTGACATTGGCTGTATCCTGGCTTATACCTGAACACTCAGGCCTTTCTAGTCGCTGCTTATGTGATTAAAGTGTTGTTGTTCGTGTGCTTATCATCAAACTATTTTGTATACTTAGTGCCTTGAAATTTCAGTGGTACAACCTAACATAGGCAAATATTTTGTCAATGATGATGCATGCTTCTTTTAGATAGTAAACAAATTTAAAGCGAATAAAGAGTGAAAAATGACGAAAAACTAGTGTTATGTTATTTTTATTTGCTTGTTAGTGGTATTTTTTGACGTTAGTGTGCGTTATATATTTTTTATATCCATAACCATCTATTTATTTTGTTATTTACTAAAATTTGAAATTTTATTAACATTGTTACCAAAATTTTTTTTATATTGTTTGGTCTTGTCTCATTATGTAGTTCAGCTTTAACTTTGTCAATAAGAAAGATTTCTTTAGACAATGAAGTACAGTTTGAGTTTAATAATGTAATAAATTACTGAAAAATTCAATATTTCTATGCATTCAACAAAAGTTTTTTTGTTCACCTGAATGATTTATTAATTTCTATAATTTTTGCCCGCTAAAGCTTAGTCTTCGACGTAATCTATACCATACCTGTATACGTTTTGTACATTGGTCTTTGATTAAATATATTTGAATTTGAACATATACATGGAATGTCACCGAGATGCGTCACAGGGTTTGTTACAAGTACGCTAGTAGCTAATATAAATAAATCTATTGTAAATTTCGATTTTCCTAGATTAAGAATTTTCATAAAATTTTTGTTCTCTCATAAGTAATTGATATTCAGTAAATATTATAACAACAAAAAACTAGGTATTTGTTGTAGCCTTTTGCTCTTAAAGAAATATTTGACTGCTTTGATTTTTTTTCACTTTTTGGACCACTTTAGCATTCCAGGCCACTATTCATATATATATATATATATATATATATATATATATATATATATATATATATATATATATATATATATATATATATATATATATATATATATACAGGGTGGTGCAACCAAGATGGGGTGGACGATTGTGAGTAAACGGTGAGGAATTTGGAAAAAATTTTTTTTGGATATTATCGATAGTCAGACACGCTATGTTTTAAAATTATTGCCATAATACAGGGTGGTCCGAAAAACTCGTGGCGAACCAAACTTGTATTTTTTTAAATGGGACACCCGGTATATTATTGTTCCAATTGATTCTCCTGTTCGTTACGATCATTTTGATATAGGGTTTATTTGGTCTAAAACTTATAGTAAGGGAATGGGAGGCGGTTAAAGTTGAAAAAATGCTCACAGTTCGGCCATTTTTTAAAGAAATTTGAAACAGGTATGGAAAAACCAAATATTCCATAAAACGTTACATATCCTTGAATACATTAATCACTTGCAATTTGTTTAAAATTATTCACTGTTATACAGGGTGGTCAAGTTTTGCAAATACGCCCTGGACTCATTTTTTTTAAATGGAACACCCTGTATATTTTATTTTCATGTTAAAGATAACATTACTAGCTTTCAAAAAATACCATACATGATGCCTTTCTGACCAACAGTTTTTTAGTAAACTAGCCGTGAAAGCAAAGTTTCTTCATTCTAATACGATTATACTGAATTTACGTTGTTTATTATTAAATATCTAATATTAGGAGGCCATGACACTATTATAAATGAAACAAAATATTGTCAAAGCTACTGCCGCATAATCCATTATTTACAAGTTAAGCGTAGGTGAGGTAAGAAAACTGAGACCCGAAACCTTTACATGCTTTTTAGAGAAATTTCAAAAAACAGAAAATATTGTTTTTAGGAAATGTAAAGTAATTAATAAACTAAGATAATCAGTTATCAGTATTATTAATAGTGTAAGAAAATTAATTAAGCAAAAACAGAACATCTTTTAAAATTATTTAGGTATGTACTTACTTGTAAACCTAATTTAATTTAAACAAGTAAGTACATACCTAAATAATTTTAAAAGATGTTCTGTTTTTGCTTAATTAATTTCCTTACACTATTAATAATACTGATAACTGATTATCTTTGTTTATTAATTACTTTACATTTCCTAAAAACAATATTTTCTGTTTTTTGAAATATCTCTAATAAACATGTAAAAGTTTCGGGTCTCAGTTTTCTTACCTCATAATTATTGGGCCACCTACACTTAACTTGTAAATAATGGATTATGCGGCAGTAGCTTTGACAAGTTCGTCAATCTTTTGTTTCATTTCAATAATAAACAACGTAAATTCAGTATAATCGTATTAGAATGAAGAAACTTTGCTTTCACGGCTGGTTTACTAAAAAACTGTTGGTCAGAAAGGCATCATGTATGGTATTTTTTGAAAGCTAGTAATGTTATCTTTAACATGAAAATAAAATATATAGGGTGTTCCATTTAAAAAAAATGAGTCCAGGGCGTATTTGCAAAACTTGACCACCCTGTATAACAGTGAATAATGTTAAACAAATTGCAAGTGATTAATGTATTCAAGGCTATGTAACGTTTTATGGAATATTTGGTTTTTCCATACCTGTTTCAAATTTCTTTAAAAAATGGCCGAACTGTGATCATTTTTTCAACTTTAACCGCCTCCCATTCCCTTACTATAAGTTTTAGACCCAATAAACCCTATATCAAAATGATCGTAACGAACAGGAGAATCAATTGGAACAATAATATACCGGGTGTCCCATTTAAAAAAATACAAGTTTGGTTCGCCACGAGTTTTTCGGACCACCCTGTATTATGGCAATAATTTTAAAACATAGCGTGTCTGACTATCGATAATATCCAAAACAAATTTTTTCCAAATTCCTCACCGTTTACTCACAATCGTCCACCCCATCTTGGTTGCACCACCCTATATATATATATATATATATATATATATATATATATATATATATATATATATATATATATATATATATATATATATATATATATATATTTTTTTTTTTTTTTTTTTTCCCTTGGGCTCCGTCCGAGACCGGAAGCACTGCGGCCACTAGAGGCCTATTGTGCCTACCCAATAACTTTTGTTACACCCACTCTGTTATCCCAGTTTCCTGCACAAGCCTGTACAGGTCCACAAGGGAGCGGGTGATCAATTCCTCCGGTTCTAACTTTGGTTGCCCGAACAGTTGGTGGCGCTTGCGATCTAGTGACTCGCAATTATATATAATGTGCTGAACTGTTTCCCTGTCCCTACCGCATAGTCTGCAGCTAAGGTCTCCCTGGTACAGTTTCATTTTGTTGAGAAGGTCCTTTACAGCCATATGTCCTGTTAGTACCCCTACGATTGTCCTCAACTGGATCCTGCTCAGATTTAGCAGTTGCCTGGTGAGTCTAGGATTGGGATTTCCTATAGCGGCCTTGCTGTGGTTCAGTCCCTGTACTCCATTCCAGTGGACTTTGTGTTGTTGTTTGATCCATCTGTTTACCGCCTCTCGTGCCGTGCACTTTGGCACCCCGAGAGATGGTTCTGGGCCAATGTATGGTGTAGCCGATCCCTGTCTAGCAAGTTCGTCGGCTTTTTCGTTACCAGTGATGCCCTTGTGTCCCGGTACCCACATGAGCTTCACTGAGTTTCTGGCAGCTAGCGCGCCAAGATCGTTTATGCACTCCCATACCAGTCCCGAAGTGACTCTGTGGCATGAGAGTGCCCTCAAAGCGGCCTGACTGTCTGAACAGATATAGATCCGCTTATTTGAATAAGCCCTCCTATTGTTTTCCAGCGCACATTGTAAGATGGCGTAGGTTTCTGCTTGGAATACCGTGGGGTACTTCCCCAAGGAAAAGGACATGTCCCTCCTTGGTCCGACCCCATGTACTCCTGCTCCGGTTCCCGCTTCGGTTTTTGATCCGTCGGTGTACCATATGATTGCCCCCGGAGGAAACTCTGGGTTTGTCGAAGTCCATTCCCTGCGATCCGCTATTACTACCTCGTAGGGGATGTTGTATTGGAATTTTGGAGTCATGTAGTCCGATCTCATTTCTAAATCGGGCCCTCCAATCTTCTCTCTTATGAGTTCATGTCCCGCCCTTTTCCGTAATGAAGAGGGCAGAGTGTTTTGCAGTCGATAGAGACCCATCCTCGCCTCTCCCTGGATGACCAGGTGCAAGGGAGGAAGGTCTAGGAGATTCTCCATCGCTGAGGTAGGGGTCGATCTCATTGTCCCTGTAATGCCCAGACAGGCTAGTCTTTGCAGACTGCTGAGCCTGAGCATTATTGTTTTCTGCGTTGCCTTGGTCCCCCAGACCAAGGCTGCATATGTTATTGCGGGTTTCACCACTCTGGTGTACAGCCAGTGCACCATCTTTGGTGAGAGACCCCATGTTTTCCCATACGTTCGTCTGACCACCGCAAGGGTGATTTCCGCTTTTCGTATGGTTTTGTCCACATGCTTGTTCCAGGTAAGTTTTGAGTCCAGTGTTACCCCCAAATACTTTACCTCTTCCTGCAGTGGAATTGTGACTCCTCGCAGGGTTAGAGGACCGAGCCCCTCCTTTTTCCTGCGGTTAGTGAACGGGACGATGACAGTCTTGTGTGGGCTTACATTAAGTCCTTCCTGTCCTACCCATTTTTCCACTACGGCGAGGGCGCTCCTCATGCAGTCCCTCACGGTTGTGTTGAATTTTCCTTGAGTCGTTATGACCAGGTCGTCTGCGTAGCCCAGGATCGAATAACCCCTTTGACTTAGTTCTTTTAGAAGCCCGTCCATTACCAGGTTCCAGAGGAGGGGGGAAAGAACCCCCCCCCCCTGAGGGCATCCCCCTGCCACCCGGGCTGCCAAAGTTTCACCGAGTAGGTCTGTATAGATTACCCGGCTTTTGAGCATACTCTCTACCCATCTGCAGCAGGTCTCATCTAGCCCGATGCCCCTGATTGCTCTGGTTATAGATGTGAAGGATGTGTTGTCAAACGCTCCTTCAATGTCCAGAAATGCTCCAAGAAGCACTTCTCCGTTACCTATCGCGTTCTCCACTCTGCTAACTAGCTGGTGGAGTGCTGATTCGGTCGATCGTCCTGTTCTGTAGGCATGCTGGTCTTTATGGAATGGTCCGTCCCCCATTATTTCATCCCTTATATGCCTATCTAACAGTTTTTCTAGCGTCTTTAAAATGAAGGACATTAGACTGATGGGTCTGAATGCCTTGGCGACCGAGTAGTTGGGACGCCCATGTTTCGGTATGAATACCACCTTGGTCAGTCTCCAAATCCTCGGTATGTGGCCTAGGGCCAGACTGGCCCTTAGTATATGACAAAGCTTGCTAACAAGCAGGTCTAATCCCTGCTGTAGCAACGCTGGACAAACTCCGTCGGGACCCGGAGATTTGTAGGGTTCAAATGAGTTTATAGCCCATTTTATTTTTTCAGGGGATATCACCTTCTTAGCAGCCTGCCAGTTGTCCCTATGAGCTCTGTTGGGAGCTTCATTAGGTCCTCCAAATCTCCAGGCTTCAGGTGTTTCCTTTATGATATTGGACCCAGGGAAGTGAACCCGAAACAGTTCGGTCATTGTATCCTTCCCCGTTAATGTTTGCTCTCCATTCTCAGTAACAAGAGAGTTGATTGCAGGCTGAGTGTCCTTTGACAGTATCTTTGCGAGTCTGGCACATTCTGGAGTGCTTTCAATAGCCTCGCAGTGCCTTCTCCAGGATGCTCTCTTGGCCTTCCTCAGCGCTTTGTTGTATTCAGTAAGGGTTGCCCTATATGCTTCCCAGTTACCTGATCGTTTTGCCTGATTCCAGTTCTTCCTTACCTGTCCTCTTTTGGCCTCCAGGTCTGGTCCCCACCAGGGGACCCTCCGGGAGGAATTTGATGTGGTTTGAGGACAGTTTGCTTCGAATGCAGAAATGGCCGCGTCCGTCAATTGATCCGCTACCAGTTCGAGATCCGTCACGTTATTTATTACATCTTTAAGCCCCCCCCAGGTTACGTTCTAGGTCTACCCGATAGTTACCCCAGTTCGTTCTGCGAGGGTCGCGATAAGAGTTAGTTTCCCGTTTTATACACGTTATTTCGAACCGTATGTGTCTGTGGTCCGAACAACTCTCTTCCTCAGACACGTGCCAGTTTTTAATATAATTGCCGACGTAAGCCGTTGATATAGTTATATCTAAAACCTCCTGCCTTTGCCCTGTTACAAAAGTCGGATTATTACCTCTATTCATAATGTCTAAGTTATTTGCCATTAGGAATTGAAAAATGTACTCACCTCTTTGATTGGTGTCAGTGCTGCCCCAGATGCTGTGGTGTGCGTTTGCATCACACCCGATGATCAGCTGCGATCCACTTCCTCTGCAGTCTCTCACCAGTTCCTCCACAGCGCTGGGTGGTGGCGCTTCCGGGTCATCGTGTGGGAAGTAAGCCGATCCAATAGTGATATTTCTCGGCCCACCCCCCTCCGTTGTTGTTAGTCTTACTGCCACGAGGTCCCTAAAACAGAAATTAGTCAGTGGCAGCATCCTTATATTCTTTTTAATTAGAATGCAGGTTCTCGGTCTGTCGGAGGTTCTATTGTAAACCAATTCACCACCTACTCCCGAGAGACCTTTTATTGTCCCTTGGTTGACCCAAGGTTCTTGAATGAGGGCGATGTCGCAGTTCTCCATCACCTTACACAGGACTGCCGAGGCTGCCCTGCTGTGGTGTAGGTTAACCTGCACGACCCTCACTTTGGTTCGCGACGCTCGCTATAACCCTGAAGGTTACCCTTCCAAGTCCATAGTATGCCTTGAATTGAGCTCGTTCAAGGCATCCAAGCGACGCCGCGTCTATTGAGAAGGCCAAGGTTTGTCCCTTTCCTTCTACCTTCCGGCTTAGCATCAGCCAGTCTCCCGTATTGAGGCCAGGATTTTGTCGTCCTAGCCGGGTCCTGACTGTTTGTACCTCGACTGCCTCTGGAATCCAGACGAGGACTTTGGGCCTTTATATATATATATATATATATATATATATATATATATATATATATATATATATATATATATATATATATATATATATATATATATATATATATATATATATATATATATATATATATATATATATATATATAGGGTGTTTCAAAAAACATGTGCCATCGCTTAAAGGGAGATTCCTTGTAAAAAATTAAGGCAAAAAGTTTATATAAATATGGGTCCGCAGATGCTTCGTTTCAAAGATACAGGGTGTTAAATTTTTTTATTTTTTTCAGTTTTTCCACAATATTTTCAAAATGGCTTCATCAATTTTGATGAAATTTACGTTGTGTAAAGTACTTAAATTAAGCATAATTCTGACCATGAAAGGTCCTCCAGGGGCGTACATATGAGAAGACGGTACAATATTTTTCCAGTAAAAACATGTACGCCACTGATTTCTTCACATTTTCGTATATCGGTCAAATAGTATGTTCAATTCTTAACAAAACTTGTCTCTTCATATTTTTCAATTTTCATTTCGTTTAGGAGATAAATGTAATTTTATTAACCGTCTTACTGGTTTAGTTTTCCCAACCATCGGTTTTAACATGTAAAGACCATTTAAAAATTGAACGTCCTGTATCTTTGAAACAAAGCATCTGCGGACCCATGTTCATAAGAACTTGTTGCCTTAATTTCTTTCAAAGAATCTCCCTTTAAGCGATGGCACATGTTTTTTGAAACACCCTATATATATATATATATATATATATATATATATATATATATATATATATATATATATATATATATACATATATATATATATATATATATATATATATATATATATATATATATATACCAAGCATATATAGACCAAGCAATAAAGAATTAATTAATTGGCCACCTGCATTTTGACTGCTACCCAAGAAAAAAAATCCTTTTTTCTAACTATTCAGTCACGAATACACATCCCTTAATATATATATATATATATATATATATATATATATATATATATATATATATATATATATATATATATATATATATATATATATAATGTATATATGTTTGTATAAAATATATTAAATTTTTGAATATTTATTTTCGTTGAATGATTGTGATGTAAGACAATGTTTTTAAACCAGTTTGTTTGTTTTTTTTTGTTAAATATAAATGCAAGATACATTGAAATGTTTGTAGACCTCAAGTGCCAGTGACAACTGAACCAGAGGAAACTATAAATGATGTGTATCAGGAATGGAAATTAAAAAACGAAGAAGTGGACACCAAAGAGGAAGGATTATCTCAAAGCGCAATTGAGTAAGTATTTATTCTGCTAATTACATTTCCTTAAATAGTTTAAGTTTCTTTTACCTTAAAATTATAAAATTATCTGTATAACTTAGTTGTACGTATAGAGTACATTTTAACCTTATTTTGATCTTACAATAATTGATAAAATAAACCAGCATTCAAAGCGCTGGTTTTTACATCGTTTAAAATATCAGGTTAATATGAAACACTTAAGGATAAAATATTGGGCGTAAAACATTGCTGAAGTTTTTAGATATTCTTTAAGCCAAAAAACAACTAGATCTTGTAAAGATTAAATATGAATATTAAACGCAAGCAAAGCGTAATAAATCGAAAACATCTGATTTTGAGTACAATGAGAAAAACCTAGTTAACATAAAAGCATTTTTCAAGTCTTTGACAAATTAAACCCCTCATAGCCCTGAATAGTGTTGTAAATATCCGTATTCTTTAGATATCCGAATCATACGGAATCGGAATCAGGTAATATCCGTATCCATTATCTGAATACGTATCCATTTCTTGACCCGCGCGAAAGCGGTTACAGATCATGTATACGTATGCATGCAACACTAAAACATTTTCTATCCGGATACACGGCTAGGTAGGTCGATGCGGTATCATATCATTCGAAATCGAAGGTTAGGGATAGGAAGGCACCATCGTTCGTTCTCGTTTGATTGCGGTTCGGGTGAGGCGGGCCTAGTTTAACCAATGGGTGTCATCCCATATGATACTCGTTACCCCGATATCTAT